>VMDO01018720.1:0-35044 GCA_007922755.1 Pedetes capensis
ACTCATAGCGACCCTCTGTACAACAGGGGAAACACTATTGTCAGTGCTTCTCTGCTGTGCATAGGGTTTTCAATGGCAGATTGATTTTTGGGAGGGGGTTGCCAGGTCCTTCTCCCAAGCCTGCAGCACCTGGTGTTCCCAGGCGGTCTCCCATCCAGGTACTAACCAGGCCCGACCCTGCTTAGCTTCCGAGATCTGCAAGTCATCTAGTCCAATAAATTTTTAAAAGAATAACAAGGCAGGAATTATATATGTAAATGGACTCATGCTGTGGTTATTGAGCAAGTGCTTCAAGATCAGAGAACAAATAAAGATAAAAGAACTCTGCTCTATGAAATAAAAATGGAAAAAACATTATCGAAAAATCATTGCACATCATGCTCCTTTATCCGAAGTCCTCAGATAAGGAAATGAAGGAAGTCTCTCCAGGGGCTTGTTCAAGGAGACCCAGATTTATCTTACTTGATCAAATACCAACTATTAAGCAATTCTTCATAAAGAACTCTTTTATAAGGAGCACATTTTAAAATAAAAACAAAGAAATGGATATTTTTGTTGTTCCATGGAATACGTAGTGCAAATCTAGCATATGACTGGATTCTACTCATGCTTATGGGACATTTAGAAGACACTGTTAAACGTTCTCACTGAGTCTGACAGGAAGCAAGCACAAGGGCCTTGCAGAGCTTTGACCAGCATGCTTTGAAAGAGATATATAACTGGGCTTTGTGGCAAACTTACCTGTCTAAGGCTCACTCAGACCCTAACCATTTAGGCAGAATTTGACCCAGATCCCTTTGGCTTGACCAAGGTGTTGAAAATTGACATAGATTTCAGCTGGAGCTGTGAAAGATCACAGGTGGGCTGCCTTGGATTTTTCTAGTTGTTGGATCATATACTAAAGAAGTTACATGTCCAGTTTTGGAGGCTCACATTTGCCTGCACTGCTCCAGATGGCTGCACAGATGTCCCAGCCATTGTGACCAAGCCCCTCTGGGTGGGGGCAAATACCCTTTAACCTCCCTGTACTGACTGCAGGCTAGAGTGGGGCAGGAACAATCAGAAAAGCAGCACACACACACACACACACACACACACACACACACACACACACACTACCTGTTTCTTGCAATGAAGGTACAAGTCATAACTAGGAACTGAATAGCGGAAAAATTCTCTCAGAGATGAAAAAGAGAGTGCTACAAATGGCATCCCCTCTATTTGAAGCTCATCTCCCCAATAGGGTGAAGGCCCCTTCTCTGTATATCTTTTACACTACTTTATAATTAAATTGTATCTTATTCCTGTGTGCATTCCCAGGATCTGGCACAGTATATAGCTAATAGGTGTTCAATAAACATTTTCTCATGTGTTCATTCACTGAATCAATAATTTATTTATCTACCATGTAACAGGGCTTTGCTAAATACAATAAAATAAACAAGTGAATAGGACACAATCTGTGTCCTCAACATGTCCCAAATCTAGAAGGAGAACAGATAAAACAGATAATCACAATATGTTGTTGTTAGGTGCTGTCGAGTCGGTATCCGACTCATAGTTACCCTATGTACAACAAACAAAACACTATTGTTAGTGCTTCTCCACTATTCATAGGGTTTTCAATGGTGGATTGAATTTTGGGAGTGGGTTGCCAGGTCCTTCTCCCAAGCCTATAGCACCAGGTGTTTCTAGGTGGTCTCCCATCCAAGTATTAACCAGGTCCAACCCTGCTTAGCTTCTGAGATCTGATGGGATCAGATGCCACAGTGGTACCACTGCAGGCCAATTGCAACATAGGGTGTAAATATTGTAGTCAAGACTTCCAGAATTGGGTATCTAACCCTCCATGAGGTGGGTGGGTGTAGGAGTAGTCAGGCCTATGCTGGAGAATGCTTCATCCTCTGGAAATATAGATTAAAAGTTGTCACATTGGGACTGGTGACCTTTATAGGGTACAGTGAGAAGTTTCCTTTTTGATGATGGAATCCATAATTTTCACCAGCACTCACCATCGACTGTGATGTGGGTTTGTTCCTCAAAAGCAGAGAAACATAAGAGAAGGTTGTTTTGAAACTTCCATCAATGTGCAAAGACATAGTCAGGACTCCTGGGGTCATTCCTTGCTTTAGAAATATGGCAGTTAAAAGAAAAAGAAAAGAAAAGAAATCAATTAGTAAGGTAGAATCAGAGGATCATAGGATGTTAGAGTGTATAAAAGAGCATTTAAAATGTTACTAGAGTCTGTTTGATGCCCAATGACACCTGCAACCAGTTTCATTCTTCTGCTCAATTGATAAAGTGACTGATAGGTCATTTGGGCTCTGCCGGGAGGGAGCGTTGCACAGGAAGACTTGGCACGGGAAGTCATTTGACAAATGTGTTCTGAATGAATGAAGGCAAACACCTCAGGGTATGTAGAGGAAAAGCAGGCCTCAAAATCCAGAAGCTCGAATAAGACAGCCACATTGACCTTCTCATCAATCATCAATCAACATCTAGCTGCATTCTGGGAGCAGTGGAGAGAACAGAAAAAATTACACTTGGTCACTGATTTTAAATCGGATATGAGCAGGCAGCTTGTAGAAGTGGGAAATCAAAACATATGAAGAGATGTTCAAACTAACCAATTATCAGGAAAAATGTAAATGAAAAATACTGACAAAGACTGGCATATAGTTCAGTGGCAAAGTGCTTGCCTACCATGCATGAGGTCCTGGATTCAATCCCCAGCACTGAAAAGAAGGAGAAAGAGGAGAAGGAGGAGGAAGAGGAGGAGAAATAATTAATGAGGTATGACTTCATACCAATAACTAAAAAGGGGTTTTTTAAAACTGGATAATATAACCAAGCATTGTCCCAGATGTAGGATACACAATCCTTTATGCATGGCTGGTGGGAATGAAGACTAATACAGTCACACTGTGAATAATATGGCATTGCCTAGTCACACTAAAGCCCGCAGCCATAGCCCTGTGGCATCAAATCCCGTCAGATCTCGGAAGCTAAGCAGAGTCGGGCCTGGTTAGTACCTGGATGGGAGACCGCCTGGGAACACCAGAAGCTGTAGGCTTGGGAGAAGGACCTGGAAACCCCTTCCCAAAAATAAATCTGCCATTGAAAGCCCTATGAACAGCAGAGAAGCACTGACAATAGTGTTTCCCCTGTTGTACAGAGGGTTGCTATGAGTTGGATACCAACTCGACGGCACACAACAACAACAACAACAGTCACACTAAATGCATTTAATACCTACGCATCATTAACCCCAATTTGGGGTATGCATATATCCCACAGAAATCCTCACATAGATCCATAATGGAGAACCCTCATTGCAACATTATTTGTGCTGATGCTGTGGAGTTGGAGGTAATCTAGGTCCTCGTCACTGGGTAATTGGACAGATAAAATATGGGAGGAAAAGGTACAACCCATGGTGTACTACACACAGTCAGAAGCAACAGACTAGATGTTCACATGATAACATGGATCAATCTTGAAAATATAGTCATGGTTGAAAAGCATGAGAAAGTAAAGGAGAGATGTAGAACAATGTCATTTAGCAAAATAAAAGTATTTCCCTATAAAATAAGAGCATAATTTTGTAAGAAGTCTTCACAAATAAAATGCTATTTTTAAACATGAGAATAGTGGCCTCCACAAATAAGAAAAAGTGTAAGTACAGACCTGCTACCTGGAAGTAGGGTGCTGCTGTAAGGATTTCCTAAATGGGTTGGGAGTGTCTTTGAAACCTGCAGTTGGCACAGGTTGGGAGAAATTTGGGAACTTATTAGAGAAAATCTAATTGTCTTGAATAGATGTTACTAGAAATCTTGACTTTGGGAATTCTGCTGCTCAGGGCTCAAAACAAAGTGAGTGATGTGCTACTGGAAACTAGAGAAAGATGGATCTTATAGTATGCTAGCAGAAAGTGTAGCAATACTGTCACCTGCAGTTATGTGGAAAGTAAAAAACATGCATGATAAGCTGGATGGTCCAGTTAAGGAGTGCTTCCAAAGTGGTGAAGGTTCAGTCTAGTCTCTATGCTTATAGTAAAATGCAGAAGAAAAGAAATAAACTGAGAGAAAGGAAGGAAGGAAAGAAGGAAGGAAGGAGGGAAGGAAGGAAGGAAGGAAGGGAGAAAGGAAGGAAGGAGGGAAGAAAGGAAGGAAGGAAGTTACCTGAGACAATTTAAAGGAGGAAAGATTATTTTGGCTCATGGTTCAGAGGTTTAGTCCAAGGTTGGTTGGATTCATTTCTTTGGGCCTAAGGTGAGGCAGAATATCATGGTGTCAGGAGAGTGAAGCAGAGGCTGCTCACCTTATGGTGGTCAGGAAGCAGAGGGAATAATAGAAGGGGCCAAGGGCAAGACATACCCTTCAAAGTTACACCCCTACTGACACACTTCCCCTAACTCAGCCCCGCCTTCCACAGCTCCACCACTTGCCAACAGTTTATTCAAACTTTGACTCCATCAACGGATTAATCTACTCCTGAAGTCAGAGCCCTCATGATCCAATCACTTCCCAAAAATCCTATCTCTGAACACTGCTTGCATTGAGGACCATGTTTTCAATACATGAACCTTCTAGGGGGAGACTTCATACCCAAGCCACAACAGAAAGGAAGCAGACCAGATCTTTTAAATGTTCAGTGTCTCCAGATAGCAAATAATGCTAAAATTAAGAAATGGTTTCCCAATAAATATCAAATCCAGGACACTGCTAGGAAAACATGGTCTCAAGATAGAGCTGAAGTTGTGAACGTAAAACTTTTTGCTAAGACCTCAAAAAGATCAAAGATGGTGCCTTGAAATCTACACAGTCACATAAAAAGCCATTTTAAAAAAGAGATTAAGGGTGTGTCTCACAAATCCTCTCATCAAATAATAGGTACCTTACAAATTTGCGATGTCAGCAACCCCACAATGTAGAGAGAGGATTTTTCACAAAGAAATTTGGGGTGTGAATTTGGCCTAATGGAATGAACCCCAAGGAGATTTGTAGCAGACCTACAAGTTTCTTAAAAGGTGCGTTTGCTTAAACATTGCCAACTTGGACGGAGAGAGACAGAGACCATACAAAATAAAGAAATAGCATTGGGCCCCAAGAATTCCACTGGCAAGAAGCAGGCTGAGAGAGCTGATCAGCTGCAAAGTGCATTGCTTTCCATGAAAAAGAAAAGACAACACAAATGAGCTTGCAGGCAATCCTTTCCCAGCTGAGCCTGGACATGACTGCAGCTCTGGAGACAACTTCATCATAACCTCATGACAGACCCAGAGCGAGAGGACCCTGGCTCAGCTGCACCTAGATCACAGATGCTGGGAAACTGAGATAATGCTTGTTGTTCTAGGTTGATGGCTTTGGTGGTACTTTATCTTGCAGATAATAGCTAATAGAGATATTATCACCTAACAGATTCTATTTCCTGAGGACATAAAAAAAATTAAGATGGATTTTTGAAATATTTAGAAGAAAATAGGTATTTATAATTACCTAATTTGATTGACATTGTAGACAGCCCACCACAATTTCATTTCATTAAGGCTTCATTCAAATAATTTTTAGTCTGATTCTGTGCAAAGGCACAGCTATGATTCTAATGCTTATGTCCTCCAAAATTCGTGTTGAACTCTTCATCTCCAAGGTGATGATGTTGGGATCTGGGGCCTTTAGGTGGTGATTAGGTCCCAAGGGTTTGAGCTTTCAGATGTGGGATTAGTGCTTTTATAGAAGCAGCCCCCAGAGAGCTCCCTCACCCCTTCTGCCATGTGAAATTAGAGTGAGAAGACAGATGTCAATAAGGAAGAGGCCAAATCTGCTGGTTCTAAGACCTTGGACTTCCCAGACTCTAGAACTGTGAGAAATGAGTTTCTGTTCTTTATAAGCCTCCCTGCCTATGGCGTTTTGTACAGTAGCCTGAATAAACTAAAACAGGCATGTATGAGGTATAGAGATTCAAAAAGAAAATGAAAGAAGAAAGAAAGAGGGAGGGAAGGAGAGAGGGAAAGATGGAAAGAGGGAGGGAAGGAAGGAGGGAGGGAAGAAGCAAGGAAGGAAGGAAGGAAAAAAAGGAAGGAAGGAAGGAAGGAAGGGGGAAAAGGATGGAAGTGGGGAGAGAGGGAAACGTTATATCCCCTGGTTTCCAAGAGCAGATGTTCCCTGGGGAGACAGGTACAATAAAGAAAGGTAGTACAGGAGGGCCCATGATAAAGGCAAGAGATGCTTGAGAACATCATAGGAAGAATTCCTGGGGCCCACTGGGGTCCCAGTGAGTGTGTGTATGACTCAAGACTCCATGACAGGAAAAAGATGTCAAACTGGCTTAAGCTCCACAGTGAAAAGTTGTGGGTGTTGCACTGGCTTCCTGCACAGCCAGACTCAAGGGAGTCAGTGAGGTGGGAGACTCCATCACCCCTCAGTGGCTCGGCTAGGTCTCCTCTGAGGGCTCTGCTCCCACACACACTGTAGTCCAAGCCAAGCTGTCAGAACAATGCCAGGTGTCAGAATAATGGGTGAATACATAAAAGCCAAAGGACAATGAAGCTCTTGCTTGCTGTGATGGTCTAGCAAGAGGCTCACAGGACACGGTGCCCACTCCCCAGCATTCACCATACCCTGTGGGACAGCACCTGGGGAGGCTCGGGTGCACCAGCACAGGGAGGGAAACCATCTCCCCCAGACCAGAATCTCCTACCCTTACATGCCCAAGGTGGGAGGCAGAGGTAGGAGTCAGAGTGGGGAAGTGTTTTTAAGACTCCCTTTCTATTGAGCAGGTGTCAGCAGAGGCACCTGGAAAGGCCCCAGCCAAGGGTCCCCCAGAAGAAGCCTCTGAAGGGAGATACCTGGGCTAGCAATGCAGCTAGTAAGCTAGTAAGTAAGCTAGTAAGCAGTTAGCTAGTAAGAATGTGGCCTGCCTCCTTGACACCACTGCTGCCAGACCCTGATACAACAGCTGTGCATGCACCAAGTGTGGGGAAGGGAGCTTTACCCATGTGGCCTGCTGGGAAGCACTTCAGTGATCACCCATGGCCAGGCCTGAACAGTCACTCACGGGGTCTAGGCCAGGAGCTGCTTCCCCACTCTTCCTTTATGGAAATAAGATGGCCATCAGTAGCTCCAGGGCAGCATCTTATTTCTCTCAGAAACAGTGGGAAGAGGATGCTCCATCTGAACATCCAGCAGAAATTCTAGAGTTAACTCCAATGAGATTGACTTGGGGCTTCACCCTTCCCTGAACCAATCACCACTGCCAAAGAGACAGAGTTAACTGATTGGCATGGATTATGGATCCACACCTGAGTCTGGGGCTTGGGGCAGGGCCTTCCTAGACTAACTAAATGGAGATTGAGGGAGGAGTACTTTTTTTTCTAAAAAACAGGAATGGATCCTAAGCCAGCAAAACCCACAGATGCCCTGGGTCTAGTATTTGAACAAAAGCAAAAATGTTTATGTATTTCTTAATTCATTCAATAAATATTACTCAATACTAAGTGCTTGCCAGGCACTGCTCTAGGACCTGGAGAGACAGCAGTGAACAAAAACATCAAGATTAAATTCTCCTGGAGTGGCAGACAGTAAACACAATCAGTAAGTAAAATATATAGGCTGTTGTAGAGATAGAGGATAAAGAAAAACAAATATACATGTGCATATCTATGCGAGAAATATATAGCCCTATAAGGACAAAGGGGTAAAATGAGAGAAAGGAGGAAAGAAAGTATGTGTATGGGTGGAGAATACCCAGAAAGGCCTCGCTGAAGGCAACCAAAGAACAAGTATCTCGTTTGTCTAAGGAAGTGATGTTCAAAGCAGAGGGAATAGCAAGTACAAAGGCCTTGAGGTAGGAACGGGCTTGGTGTGTTCAGGAGCAAAGAGTAAAAGTTGCCAGATACAATATTAGATGCCAAATTAAGTTTTAATTCCAGATAAACAACAAAGATTTTTATAGTGTACGTATGTTTCATATATTGCATGGAATATAATTACACTAAAAAAATATTCAATGCAGTATTTGGGATGTATTTATACTAAAACAAATGTTTCACTTGTCTGAAGTTCAAGTTCGCCTGCATGTCCTATATTTTTATTTGCAAAATCTGGCAACTCTGGGTCAGTGTGACTGAAGCAGAATGAAGGTGGGGGAATGGTATGGGTTGAATTATGTCCCTTCAAAGAAAATATTTTGATGTCCTAACCCCCAGTATCCCAAATATGGCCTTACTGGGAAATAGGGTCATCATGGATATAATTATCATTGGTTGTTGTTATTGGTAGGTGCCTTCGAGTCAGGTCCAACTCACAGCAACCCTACGTACAACAGAACGAAACACTCTTCAACACTGCACCATGTCCAACATTATCATCAGTGCTTCTCTGCTGTACCTAGGGTTTTCAATGGTGGGTTGTTTCAAGATTGCTTTGGGAGTGGGCTGCCAGGTCCTTCTCCCAACAATCACCATATCAGTATAAAATGGCACCAAATCCAAGATGCCTAGTATTCTTTATGGGCTGGGATTTAGCTCAGTTGGTAGAGCACTACGCTACAGTCTCTGAGGTCCCGAGTTCAATTCCCAGCACCACAAAAATGGGAGAAGTACCTGACAATCCACTCCCAAGGCAATCCCGGAAAAACAGCCATTGAAAACCCTATGAGTGTCGCTATGAGTCAGATACCGACTCGACGGCACCTAACAACAACAACAAGTGTTCTTTATAAGAAGACAGCCACATAAAAGCACACTGAGAGAAGGCCATTGACAAAGAAGCAGAGTCTAGAGTGGTGCAGCTCCAAGCCAAAGAAGGCCAGAGACAGCTGGCAAACCCCAGAGGCTGCGGAGAGGTGAGGCAAATCCTCAACCTTCAGGTTTCCGAGGGAACACCAGCCACCACCTTGGTTTCAGATTTCTAACCCTCGAACTAAGAGTTTATACAGTTTTGTTGTTTAAGCCACCCAGTATGTCCCAGAAAACAAAGAGAGAAATTGTCAGGGAGTAGCAGGGGACACGGCCACAGAGCTGGGGGTGTGGACAGTCGGGGTCAGGTCTTGTTGGCCACAGGAGGACTTGGCTTGTACTCTGAGAGAGAGAAGGAGCATCATCTGAGTTTAGAGAGAGGAGTTATTTATGGAAAGGATGTAAGAACAATCTAGGGTGACATCAGGCGAAGGAAGCCACATGTGATACTCTGGGAATTGTGTGCAGGTTAGACTTGCCGGGGTGTGTGCAAGGTGGAGGGAATGGAGGCTGGAAAGGTGAGTGGTGACCAGATCTCAAAAAGCCTTTGGGTAACTTAAAAACTAGGGATATGCTTCCCCCTGTAGGCCACAGAAAGCCAATGGAAAACTTTCAACAGAGAGAGACAAGTGAGGACCAAATATGCCCAGCATTCATGGCCTCTGTTATTCACCCTACTAGAGGGGAGTGCCAAAGAATTTGGGAAAGGCTGAGCAATGATAGAATTCCAGGTGCCATGACCAGGAGAGAAAGGGAATGACTAGCTCACTAGACAGGGAGACTTAGCCCAAGCCTCTTGATGCACACTATTGAGACACCTACATTCCCACACACGCCCAAGGAAAACTGGGAAAACCTGGGATTTCTCTGGTACATTATAGACCCCAGGCCCGTGGATGTGCTGAGGGAGATGGATTTCCATCTGCAGAAGAGGGTCTAGGGGAGCAAGTTGGTGTTCTAGGAAAGACAGCGGCAGATCTGAGCCTGCGTGTTCTGAATCAAGCACCCGGGGTCCCAGACCCCTGGCTCCCAAACTTCAGTGTTCAAAAGAAACCCAGGGAGCTTCTGAAATGCAGATGCCTGGGTCCCCTCCTGGGTATCTTTCTTAAGTGAGGGTGGTCCTAGAACCATATTTTAAGAAATTCTGCTCCCATTAGGGACTTGGATGTGTTTGTACAGGGTGATAAGGGCAACAGAGAAAGCAAGACAGAGGCAGGAAGGTGAGAAATTGTGCAGGGGAGGGGCATCATGTTGTGATTTGGGTGGGGGTAGCCAAAGAAGACCTCACTAGGAAGGGGACATTACTTGTTGAAATTATATGTAAAATTTTGTGCATCCATTCCTGGGGAAATAGATATACAACTTCCAGTAAATTCAAAAGGAGATTCAATCAAATTAGAACAAAGAACCACTGCAGATCAGTGAGCAGGAAATGGCTGAACTTCTGAACTCACTTGTATTTTGAGCATCCATAATCCTTTGTCCTTAAACAGTTGTTCTCGGCCCTGACTCCACATTAGAATTACCTGGTGTATGGAGGGGGGACTTTTAAAAAATACTAACATCTGGGTCTCATCCCAGAAAATCTGGTTGAATTGGTACAGGAGTGTGGTCCAGGAACTAGGATATTAAAAGCTCTCCAAGAGATTCCAGTTGCAGGCAAAGCTGAGAGAGGTGGATCTAGGGTTTCAGAAGAGCCTCACCTTGATGTGATTATTGCTGTTTACCTACAAAGAAATTGAGACACCAGAAAAATGAGTGACCGGCCCCAAGTTCTGCAGACACAGGGTAATTTGAAATTCAACATCAGGCTCTCAACTCCCAGTTTGGCCACCACTGGGGTCTTAATAAGGACTGAAGGCCTTGAGTGTGGGCTCCTGTGCAGACAGACCCAGGGAGATCCTCATGGAAGGAGGCCTTGGCATCCAGGAAACAGTGATGGAGGTGCTGCACACCAGGGCACCAAGGGGAGGAGCAGGCAGCGCAGAGGAAAGGAAGGTGGAGAGCTGACAAAGCCAGATGCCCCTAGCAAGCCCACGAGAGAGACAAGGACTCCAAACCCTCCTCACCCAGCCCAGCCAGCCCTGTCCTCCCAGCTGGCCCCATGCTGAACAAAAGAATAACAACAGAAAACATCTCTGAAATATAGAACATTCACAACTTTGTACCCTCGGGGAGCACAATTCCTTCCTCATTCCTTAATACCAGTCAGGACTACAGATGTGCCGGGGGTGGGGGAGGGTAGGTACATGAGAAAGAGGTCTCTATCCAAAAAGTAATTCTTCCATGGGCTCCTCTGTAAAAGCCTAAAACGCCTTCAACTGGAACAAAGAGTTCCATTGTCCAAATGGCAATTAATAAGGACTTCAAAAGCAAATGCCCCTAGGAGAGAGAAGACCTCAGTTTGCAAGCTCAAGGCCTTGGTTTTCAGACTTTTTTAAACAGAACTCTTGACAAAAATACCTATATTTAGATAGATAGATAGATAGATAGATAGATAGATAGATAGATAGATAGATAATGTTTATATATGTTGTCTATTATATGTATGACTCTATATGTGAACATTCATATTAATGTGAATACTGTGTATACTACATTCTATATGGTGTATATCACCTATAATATACATATTTATCATGCAATACATGTGCATGTAAATATAAGACGATAAAAGTTAACTTGCCATTGACAAAGCAGGGGCCAGGTCTAGAAATTATCTGATGGATGGGAGGCAGGCAGTGGGAGAGGAGACTGCCCCTCTCTGTTCCCCTCACTCACACTGGCCTTCCTTCTGTCTGCCAAGCTGCATTGCACTTGAGCCCCTCAACCAAATCCTGGGACACTGGAAAGAGCTACAAGAGAAATCCATAAGTTCCCTGGACATGAGTTCAGAGCCTACAGTGTGCTTGGCATTGTACTAGACCCTGGGACCATTTCTTCCAGGACCTCACTACCTCTTAAGGGTCATGAGCAGGAAAGAGATAATTAAGCAAAATGTGGTAGGAACCTGCCAGGGGAAGTGGCAGAGCTTCATAGAATATAGTGGGGGCTGAGGAAGGACACCTCATCTAGGGTAGGATGGGGTGAGGTAGGAGCTATCAGGGAAGACCCTTCAAAGGAAAACCCTGAAACAAAGGCTAGTTTCATCCTAAGAGCAGCTTTTCAAAAGATGAATGAGGACAGGAAGCAGGTAGACTTTGGAAACAGAAGATGAATGGAGCAGAGCCAGAGGCAGGGAAAGGATGGGCATCTGAGGTACCAATGACCAGGTCCATGGACTACAAATCTTGCTACTCACAGGTTTGCCTGGTGGCCCCAGGGCCAGGACCCTGGATCTCTCAACAGTAAATAAAGAAGAGACCACAGACTGTTCAGCCCCACACCCCAAATGGGCAGGTCTGGGGTCACCAAACTGGGGCTTGAGTGTGAAAAGAATTACCTTTGAAGTGAAAAGATCAAAATGGCTTTTGAGAAATCAGATCTCCTCAGCTGCATTTCAGCCTGAGAGCTGGCTTTGCTGAAACCAAGCCATAAAAAGAGAGCAGAAGCTCAGTAAAGTTCTAAGGGACAGCGGGGAGCTGCTCTACTGCTTGGCTCTCTGGGTAGACCCTGCCTTGTGAAGGTCTCCGCAAAGTCACACAGAAGAGGAGAGAGGGAAAGCCACCAAGAGACCTGGGTGGGGGCACTGTGAAGCCACCGCTCAGGAAAATAGGAGCTGAGCCTCCTGGCTGAATGCACAGGGGCGATGAGGGTGATGGTTCACCTCTGCACTGGGGACAAAGAAGAGGCCGGTGCACAGCGCCCCCGGTCCTTCACAGAGTTCTCTCGTGACAAAACAAAAGCAAAACACAGGGGCAATTCTAGAGGGTTTTGTTTTCTGTTGTGTTGTTTTGTTTTCTCTTGTCTATGGTCTCAAAATGGTTTTCCCCCTCTGCACCTTCATCTTCCTCCTTCCCTGGACCTCTCCCTTCTCCTATGACACCATGACAAGGAAAAATACCCCAGTGAGGCCTTGTTTTCCACATCCAATCAAGGCTTAAAGCTTTTATCTTGTTTTTAATAGCACCTTGCACTGAAAGAGCCCAAGATCAATTAGGGCCCTTCCACCCTGGGGGCAGCATCCTCAGCAGTTTTCCAGATGGATGGGCTGCATCCAGGGCTGTGGGGCAGACAGAGGCCCAGGCTCACCCAGCAGCCTAGCAGGAAGATCTGCGCTGCCCCTCTTGCTTGCCTGCCTGCCTGCCTGCCTGCCTGCCTGCCTGCCTGCCTGCCTGCCTTCTTCTTTTTTTCCTTACTGGAGGATTGAACCATGGCCTCATTCATGCTAGACAAATGCTCTACCACTGAGCTGCACCCCCACCCCATCTTTTATTTTTTATTTTGAGACAAGGTCTTGCCAAGTTACACGGGCTGCCTCTGGACTCAAACTTGAGATCCTCTTGCCTCTGCCTCCCTAGATGCTGGGATCACAGGTGTGAGTCACGGCACTGGGCTTGGGCTGCCCTCTCTCAGTTGGCCACTTCCATTTCTGCACCTCCCCCAGGGGATTTTTCAATGAGGCTACAGACTGATAAAAATCCTCCCAGTCCACAGGAGAGGAAACTGAGGCTACGGGACTTCCCAATATCCCAGCCCAAACCTATGACCAAGCCTCAAGACAGGAATGAGGATTCCCCTGCTCTTCTCCTTTCCTGCTTATCATGACTCCCCTTAGAAGGGAGCAGGAGGCTTTCCAAAGACTCTCAGCCCCGGTAGCTGCATTTAAACAGAATTGGGAGCCAAAGGGTAGGCTAATTTCTAGGAGAAATAGAGCAGACCCCCTTTTCTCTGTCATCTCCCCCTGTAGCCAGCACACTGGCAAACATAAATCCCAAAAGCTGGCTAATAAGCTTGCTGTTGACTCTGAAGAGCAAGCAGAACAGCCAGTGCCTTAAGGGTCAGGTGTCATCTGGAGCAATCTGTAAGCTGCAACCTATGTCTCCAACTTAAACATGTGTAAGCATGAGAAATGCTAAGAGATTAAGGGGCTCAGAAGCTGGGCTTCTGATCATCTTTACTTGATAAGTGCATGGAAGAGCAATATAAATTGTGAACAATAGCTGCTAACGTTTACTAAATTCTTCTGTGCTTCTATAGTATCTTTTTCATTTAACCTCATAGCATCCCATGAGATGGGCACAGAGTGGTTTAAAATCTTACCAATGGTTGTTGTTGTTAGGTGCCATAGAGTTGTGTCCCCTTCATAGTGACCCTTCTAAGGTTTTCAATGGCTGATTATTTTGAGATTGCCTCGGGAGTGGATTGCCACATCCTTCGTCCAATGGTTATCCAACCGGAAAGTGGTAGAGCTGGGATGTGAACTCAGATAGTCTAGCACCAAACTTCATACTTCTAATTTCTTTACCAGGCCATTCAGCAAAGCCCTAGGCTTCCTGGACTTCATGACAAAAGGCACAAGAGAGTGACTAATTTCTCCTTCCATTCAAAGCTGTTTTCCAGCCTGGACAAGTGACATACATTTAGTTATCCTGAGTAACTTTCCACAAGGGGTGGACTGTGTGCTCCCAGAGGGCAGGAGCCAGATTTGATTCTTCTTGGCATTCTTAGCACTGAGTACAGTGCCTAGATCAACACAGATATTCAAAATGTGCTTGCTAACACCTGGCTCAACCATACACAGGCTGTGCAGTTAGAGGCAACTACTGACCTTCTCTGGGTTCCTGTTCCCCAGTCTGTAAAATGGGGGTAAAAATGCAGCCCTCAAAGTGCAGCTGCCTGATTAGAAACCACATGTGTAAAGGCCCTCCCACTATGCCTGGCACATAGTAGGTAGGTGCTTAGTAAACATTGGATGTCATTGCTATCCTCAAAATGTAAAAGTATAAGTAATCATTTCTTACAAACTATTTTTATACAGATTATTATCCTACTTCTCACTCTACCCATATTTCATATCCTAGGGGCTCTGTGTCCTCCCTCAAACCTCCTTATTGTCTCTCCACATAGCCAGACACGCCTGGACTTGTAAAACTTCTTTGTTCTAAATTCTCTGCCCTCTAAGAAATCTAAGATACCTTTCTTCTCCTTCCCACTATTAACCAATCAGGTTTAGTCAAGATTGTGAGGTTAAAACCCCAACCAGCTAGGTGAGACCCAGTCACAGGAATTGCATTTGGAAATAAAAGACCAGATTGACCTTCTGTGTGTGTGCTTCCTTACCAACTAGACTCGCAGCGTGAACCCTCTTTGCAAAGAGAAAATTGGCCTTGCTGAGATAAAACTTAAAATCTTTAATTCTACTGTTTCTTCCTTATTGACATCGAGAATATCTCCAACAAAACCCAAGAAACCAAGACTGGGGTGGGATGAGACAGATCCACAGTTCTTGTCTAAAAGCAGGATGAGCAAAAAAAAAAAAAAAAAAAAAAAAAGCATGACTCTGAAGTATTTCATCACTATTTTTTAAGAAGCCAGCCCTCTCTGAAAGTTCTCTTTTAGAATTTTGGATCCTGAGAGCTTTAGCATCTCAGAAAGAGAAGATTCTGGAGAATACTTCTTATACTGTGTAGTTTGAGGGGTGCTCCCTGTTCTGTACCCTCAATAGAACTCTAACATTTTGCAGGTGGCTCCCCACCTCAGTAGGGTCTTGCTCCCTGGATCCAGCCCCAGGAGATGACATACAACTGATGCAAACTGGTCACGGTGGTTCATGCACCATATCAGAGATTAATTTAGGCTTGGGCGTGGTTATGGCTAATGGAAGATGAGAGAAAGGTAATGAGAGGTTTCTGGAAAGAATTTTCCTTATAGACCAAAGAAATGCATAAGGGCAGTCTCTTTTCTCCCCTCAGATATTGTCATGATGATGTGACACTAGAGTTATAGTATCCATTTTATAACCATGAGGCTATAACAGCTGATGTAAAGATAAAGCCAACACACTGAGTATAAAAGCAAAGGGAAGAAAGAACTTGGTCCTTGGTTAGGCAGAGTGGTGCACACCTGTAATTCCAGCTACTCTTGGAGATTGAGGCAGGAGGATTTCAAGTTCAACGCCAAAGGCAGACTATGCAACTTATCAAGACCCTGTCTCAAAACTGCAGCTCAGTGGCAGAGCACTTGCCTAGCATGCATGAGGCCTTAGGTTCAATCCTCTAGCATTGGAAAAAAAAAAGTTGGTCCTTGACACTGCAGCTACTAATTCAACCAACCCAGCAGCACCTCTGGGCTTCTTCCCATCATTAGGAGATCATTACTCCTGTTCACTGTTTAAGCCAGATAAGTCAGTTGATTCCATCTCTAGCACCCAGAAGTATTCTGCCAAACTTGCCATCTTAAAAAGATAACCTCTGAGAGGAAGTACTCTTTAACTTACCCAGGGAGAGAACAAAATATCCTGAGTTGAATGAGAACATATAGGCTTAAATTCAAACAAAGACACTCCTGCCAGCCCAGGGCAAGGCCAATCCACCACACCTGGGTCCCACACCTCCCACCAGGTCTTGGGAAGGAGCAGCCCCTGCAGTCCTGGCTTCTGGACCACTGGTCCCAAAAACCTGACAATCAGCATGTTTGAGGGGAATGGTAGCCAGGCTGAATCCCCCACCCAGCTCAGAGCACCCTGCTTTTCTCCCAACTACGGGACAGCCGGGGCTGGGCTCTAGCCCAGTGAGTAGAGTGCTGCTCCACTCTCTAAGGATCCAGGTTGAGGGTCACTATGAGTCAGACCCAACTCCACGGCACCTACCAACCACAATAAGGGACAGCCAGACTCTGTACATGGTGAACAGATCACCAAGGTGGCTACAGGCTTTGGCCAGAGAAAGATGCAGAACCCAGACAGAGGTCTAAGCAAATTCACAGTCACATGGTGCCAAGGACTCCACAAAGCACAAAATATCTTAATCACCTCCACTTCTTGGGGTTCACCAACAGAAAAGGGAAAAGGTAGGAACCCAGTGGGCCACAGCACATCATTTCCCACTGGTGTCACAAACACTGTTTGGGAGCTGGGCACAGTAGCTCACACCTTTAATCCCAGTGAGCCAGAGGGGCAAAGGCAGGAAGATTACAAGTTTGAGGCCAGACATAGCCTACAAAATTGAGTGAGACCCTGTCTCAAAATATAAAGTAAAAGATGGACCAGGGGTAGTGCTCAGTGGTTGAGCGTTTGCAAAAAGCATGCATGAGGCCCCAGGCTCAACTCCCCAGGACCAGGGGGAATAAAACAAAGAAGAAAAAAGAAAAAAATTTCTGTTTGGGTACTGGCAGTGATGAAAGGTTGCTATTCCTGCCCTCAAGGGACTCGGGATAGGAAGGTGACTTTGGGGCACAGGAAAACAGGAAGACAGCCTGGTATGCATGAGAACTCCTTACAAATGCAATCAGTGCTAACAGTCCACTAGCTTCTTCTATGGGAGCTGTGAGCACTGAGGGAAAAGGGTGGCCTTGACTGTGAGCTGCAGGATCAGCAGCAGGTCCAAGGAGGTCTTTGGTCCTAGTCTCCTTCCAAGAAACCACCCAGACCTCTGGCTCGCTACTGAGTTCTCATGGTCACATCTCAATGCCTTCAGTGTGGATAGCAAAAAAAAAAAAAAAAAAAAAAAAAAAAAAAAAAAAAAAAAAAAAAAAAAAAAAAAAAAAAAAAAAAAAAAAAAAAATCCCAGGCATTGTTAGGGAACATATTATACAAGGTGGAGATGCAGTTATGGCTCCAGGGCCAAGACCAGCCTGAAGTCTATATTTTTATTGCCCACAATCTAAGATTGTGGGTAATGTCTTTTACATTATGTAATGTCTTTTACATTTTCACCTGGCTGTTTAAACAATGACAACAGAGAAGATGAGGCAGAGGAGTTTGAGGGCTTGAGAAGCCTAAAATAGTTGCCATCTGTTCCTTTACAGAAAACATTTACCAATGCCTGACCTAGAAGGTCCACCATGGCCAGAAAGGTGCCCCTTATTTGTCAAGGTTTCCTTCAGGGCCTGCTGGGAAGTGCTGAGTGCCCCTGGCTCCTGGTGGTTAATCTCAAACTTTTTCTCCTGGTTGGTACAGGTGCTCTGGATGTGAGAGCACTAGTCCAAGAGCCCAGGATTTGGGCTACTCCTAATTCTCCTCTGCATTAAACTACACCAGTCTGGTCAGCCTTCCACTCTATACAACACACACCCCTGCCAGCCACTCCTCCACCCCTGCTCCCCAAGGTAATGATTCACAGCATTCCAATAACCCTAAGCATCAGACCTTCCAGGAAGGGGTTACAGGGCACACTGCCATCAGACACACGCCTCCTGCTCTACGTGGGCCAAGCAGATGAAGAGGAGAAAGGGGATCAGATGGCTGGAAGTCTAGGTCATCCCCCACCCCCCCATGCTGAGGGGACCTCTGGCTGGAGGGCCCTTCACTGTGCGCTCTGGACACCAACCCACCTGCCCTGGCTGCAAGGCCTGCCAGAGCCCCATGTGGGGACCAAGGATCTATTCTGCAGACCTTATCACCCAGAAACACTGGCTCAAAGACAGCCAACAGATTCTAAATTCAATTCAAACAATGGAAGTTTTTGAAGTCTTCCAGCTGGCCAGTGTTTCAAGCAGCAATTGACAGAGGCAGCTATTGTATCAGCTCAGAGAAGACACTTTTATAATCGATACAACTCATTATATTTGGACACCCTATTCGGGCCAATGTGCAATTTATTTTTTCTCCAATGTGCAATTTAAATAATCACTTCAGAATAATTTGTTACATAATGACTGAGTATTACATAATTATGACCCTTCCTGAAGAAACAGAAGGCTTTTTTTTTTCAGGGGGAGTATATCAGATTTGGCTAGCAAAAGGACTTTTGGTAGCCCTGGACACCGGGCCTCAGCCAGTATTGGTGATGAGAGGGAGATGAGATGAGAGCTCCGTCCAGGGGCTTTGGGCTCTTTTGGCTATTCTACTTTGGCTGTAGGAGTCTACTATTAATCTAAGTGAATATTGAGAAAGATATTTATTTTTGACAAAATGTTAGCATTTGAGGGATGTCCCTTCCATACAGCCAAAAATGAGAATGTCTTCTATAGTGGAAATATATTACACTCTTCTTAAAGAGAAGTAAATGTGCTTTCCTGATGGGAAGTCTGACATACACCTTACTAAAGAGAATACCTTATACAGAGATAGCAGATGACAGAGGAAAAGGCCAGGCTGTGGCAGCAATCATGGCCCTGAGTGCTTACCTGACCCCAGAGACTATGAAAAGGCTCTTGTGTTCTTGAACTAAAGGGAATCCAATTTTTGAAGGCTTATGTAGGTTACAATGGCATAGGGAAGATTCTTCTTTTCACCTATCGACCCATTTGTTTTTGTCAAAGGAAAAACTCAGATGGCCATAGAGGCCAAGAAGGTAACATAAGTGAGGGAGGTGGACAGTCAGTAGGAAGTCAGTAGGAAGTTCTGGGACTGTGATAGAGAATTATTCTCTTTATTGGGGGTAGCCATTGTTCAGACCCAATCAATAGTCACTAATGCAAGAATAGAAGACCAATGTTGCAAGGTCATCTAATTATTTAATTGTTGTTAGGTGCCATTGAGTTGGTGTCTGACTCATAGCGACCCTATGCACAATAGGCAAAACAGTATTGTTAGTGCTTCTCTGCTATCCATAGAGTTTTCAATGGCTGATTGTTTTTCGGGAGTGAGTTGCCAAGTCCTTCTCCCAAGCCTGCAGCACTTGGTGGTTTCCCATCCAAGTACTAACCAGGTCCGACTCTCCTTAGCTTCCAAGATCTGATGGGATCAGATGCCACAGTGGTACAGCTTCAGGCAATTATTTAATAGAAGCTAGAAATACAGATTTTACATGTGATATGCCAATTTTTGTATATTGATTCATTTTTTGAAACACTGTACAGGCCAATCAAAACATGTCAGTGGGCTGTTCATCTGCAGCCCATTGTCTCTGTACCCTGACAGTGACTTCTGTCAAAGGGGAAGGACTGTTACAGGTTGGGTCCTCTGGAAGCATGTCTAGGGCAGTGTGAGATGAGGAGGTTCACTAGGGACCCACACTTATGGAATGAAGGGGGCAGACACAGGATCTAGTAAAAGGAGAAGATAAATAGGAATTTGGGGCTGACAAAATTTCTACCAACCTGGCAGAAAGTTCTAGATTGAATATTGTCACAAGTATCCTGAGTTAAACCAACATGACTGGATTTTTATAATCTGCCTTGCTCAGTCATCTGACCCAGGCTGTCCTTGGAAGAGTGTGATCTCAGGCAGGGTGGCACTCAGCAGCTGAGGCCAATCCTAAAGATGATGAGTGCCGGTGGCTGTCTGCTGACTTTTCTTTAAAAAAGAGCTGGACTTCTAGATTATGCATCCGTATACCATAGGTGCACATAAATACATAGACACAGCATAGCAGGACCAGCCAGTATTAGAATCATAGGTCCTAGGTCACCTCCTAAAGGTCTGTAGGAAGGAAACTTAAACAGATGGAAAGAGACCTGGGGATTAATCCCAGGATTGGCACTTACTTCTCTAGTTTCTCATCTTGAAAATATAGACTGTAACTCCTTTTCACTAGGTCTGTAATAAAGATAAACCACTGTGAAAGTTTTGGGAGCGTTATAAGCACTTCACAAGAGTCTGTGAAGAATAATTATTTCTTGGGGGACAGGATTATTTTCTTTTAAAACTGTTTTATTGAGGGATGATTGATATGTAAAACCTGTACATATTTAGTATGTACCTCAATAATTGGGGGATAGGTATGCAGTCATGAAACCATCAAAGCCATAAACATATCCCTCATCTCCCAAAGTTTCTTCCTACCCCCTTTTAAAAATTATAATCAGTGTTGAGAAGTGGGGGTTATTTTTGTCTTGATTTTGGTAACAATGCTTAACATAAGCTCTATGCTCTTAGCAAATTTTAAGTATATGATACATTATTGTTAGCTATAAGCACTATCATAAATACTACAATAATAGAATATATGCATCCTTCATAACTAAAATGTTGCATCCTTTAAACATCACCACCCCCAGCCACTGACAAACCACATTCTACTGCTTTCTGGGTTGGACTATTTTAGATTCCACATACTGTGAGATCATAAAGTACTTTTCTTTCTGTGTCTGGCTTATTGCACTAAGCATAACACTATCTAGGCCCATCCATGTTTCTGCAAATCACAGAATTTCCTTCTTTTTAAAGCTGAGTAATATTCCACTGTATATATACAACACAATGTTTTTATCCATTCATCCATTCACGAACATTTAAGTTACCTCCAAGTCTTGGTTATTGTGAATAATGAAGCAATGAACTAGAAAAATCTCTTCTAGATTCTGATTTCAATTTCCTTGGATGAATAACTCTAATTTTTTGATGAAACCCTTCGAAAATGTGAGGTAATATCTCATTATGGTTTTAATTCACATTTCCCTGATGATTGTTGTTGTTGTTAGGGGCCCTCGAGTCAGGTCCCACTCATAGCAACCCTATGTACAACAGAATGAAACACTCCTCAACTCTGTGCCAGGTACATGCTCTTTTTTATGTTTAAGCCCATTGTTATAGTCACTGTATGATTCAATCTAGTGGAAGGTCTTCCTTTTTTTCATTGATCTTCCACTCTCCTAGATATGATGTCCTTTTCCAGGGGCTGGACCCTCCTGACAACATGTCCAAAACACATAAGATGCAATCTAACCATCCTTGCTTCCAAGGAGTGCTCTAGTTGCACTTTTTCTAGGACAAATCTGTTGCTTCTTTTGGCAACTTTCAAGTGTACATTACAGTATTTTTAGCCATAAGCACTATAGTAAATATAGTATCAACAGAACATATATATCTTGCATAACTAAAATGTACCATAATTCAAAAGCACCACAATTCAAAAGCATCGATTCTTGTCCTGTCTCCCTTATTCAATGTCCAGCTTGATGTGACTGAAAGTACAATGGCATGAGTCAGGAACACCTTCATCTTCAATTTGACATCTTTAATTTTCAACACTTTAAAGAAGTCTTTTGCAACAGCTTTTCCCAATGCAATGTGTCTTTTGACTTCTTGACTGTTGCTTCCATGGGTGTAGAACCATGTAAAGCAAACTCATGGGCAACATCAATCTTTTCTCCATTTATCATGAGTACACCAGAACAGATCCTCTCCATAACACATTATAATGAGAATTATAAATTGAGAGAGCAAAAAAGCTATTCTAAAAGCTGCAAGAGAAAAATGCCAACTCACTTACAAAGGCAAACCCATCAGAATAACAGCCAACTTCTCAACAACAATGTTAAAGGCAAGAAAAGCCTGATCAGAATCAAAGAAAATAGAAACAAACACAAAATTGGCAGAGAACAATAAGAGCCTATCAATAATTACCCTAAATGTAAGTGATCTCAACTCACCAGTCAAGAGACACCAACTGGCCAACTGGATCAAAAAACAAAAACCCTCAACTTGTGGGATTCCAGAGACTCACCTCATCCACAAAAACTATCAAATTTTGAAACTTAAAGGCTGGAAAACAATGTACCAAGCTTATGAGAAACAAACAAAAAAAAAAAAACAGGAGTAGCAATACTAATTTCTAACAATTTAGACTTCAATCCTAAACTAATCAGAAGAGATAAAGATGGTCACCACATGTTAGTAAAAGTAACAGTCAACCAGGAACCCATAACAATGCTTAATATTTATTCACCAAATACAGGCACACCTATCTTCATAAAACAAATTGTAATGGAAATAAAGGAACACATTGAGCTGAGCATGGTGGTGCACACCTGTAATCCCAGCAGCTCGGGAGGCAGAGGCAGGAGCATCACAAGTTCGAGACCAGAGGCAGTCTGCATAACTTCATGAGACCCTGTCTCAAAAAGTAAAAATATGGGCTGGGGGTGCAGGTCAGTGGTCTAGCACTTGCAAAGCATGCAAGTGTGAGACTCTGGGTTCAACCCCCAGTACCACCAAAAGGAGAAAGAAAAGAGAGAGAGAGAGAGAGAGAGAGAGAGAGAGAGAGAGAAAGGAAGAAAGGAAGAAGGGAGGACGTCAGGCCAGACACAATTATAGGAGATTTCAACATCCCACTATCTTCAAGAGACATGTCATCAAAGCAAAAAATCAGCAGAGAAATGAGGGACTTAAACAGTATCATAGACCAACTGGACCTTACAGATACCTACAGAATATTCCACTCAGCAGATGTGGAATACACATTCTTCTCATCATCACATGGAACTTTTTCTAAAATAGACATTTTAGTCCACAAAAATGGTCTCAAAAATACCAAAAAAAAATTGAAATCATCCACTGTACCTTATCAGACCACAGTGGTATAAAACTAGAACTCAAAAGCAAGAAAAATCTCAGTAATATTACAAATTCATGGAAACTAAATAACACACTTCTGAATGACCAAGTGTTCATCAAAGAAATGACAGGGAAAACTTAAAAATTTCTGGAATCTAATGAGGATGGAAGTATGTCCTACCAAAATTTATGGGATACAGCAAAGGCAGTTCTAAGATGAAAGTTCACAGCCATGAGTGCCTTCATCATTAAGGGAAGACCCAATTAAATAACTTAGTGACATAACTTAAGACACTAGAAGGCCCACAACTAGCCAGCCCCAAAAGGGGTACACAGAAAAAAATTATCAATATCAAGGCAGAAATTAGCCAATTAGAAATTAAAAAGACGATATAAAGATTTGACAAAACCAAATGTTGGTTCTTCAAAAAAGTGAACAAAATTGACACTTCCTTAGCCAAGCTCACCAAAAGAGAGAAAAGGTCAAGATTTTAAAAATCAGAGATGATAATGGAGCCATAAGCACAGATACTAATGAAGTCCAGAAGATCATCAGGGAATACTTTGAGAAAATTTGCTCCCCCAAAAAGCAAAAATATAGAAGAAATTGATAAGTTCCTTAACACATATGAATTACCAGAATTAAGCCTGGAGGACACAAGCAAATTAGCCCATTATATTCACTGAATTAGAGATAATAATAAAGTCTCCTACCAAAAAAAAATTCTAGGACCCAATGTGTTCACAGCTGAATTCTATCACACATTCAAAGAAAAATTAATACCTATTCACCTCAAATTATTTCATAAAATAGAAAAGGTAGGGACATTTCCAAACTCATTCTACAAAGTCAGTATTGCTCTGATACCAAAACAGGATGAGGATTCTTCAAAGAAAGAGGACCATAAACCAATTTCCCTGATCAACACTGATACAGAAATCCTCCACAAAATTCTGGCAAACTGAATTCAGCAACACATAAAAAACATCATACACCACGATCAGGTAGGCTTCATTCCACAGATGCACAGCTGGTTAAACATATGAACATCAAGTAATGTAAATCAAGAGACTTGCAAAAAGAAACCACATGATTATCTCAATTGATGGTGAGAAGGCCTTTGACAAAGTGCAACATCCTTTCATATTTAAAGTACTGAAGAAACTGGGCATAGTAGGAACTTATCTCAACATCATAAAGGCCAACTATGACAATCCTACAGACAACATCATAGTAAATGGGGAAAAACTGAAACTATTCCCTCTAAGATCAGGAATAAGACAAGGATTCCCACTCTCTCCCCTGTTATTCAATATTGTGATTGAAGTCCTAGCCAGAGAAAGCAGGCATGAGAAGGGAATTAAAGGAATACAGATAGGAAAAGAAGAGGTCAAGTATCCTTATTTGCAGACAACATGATTCTTTACCAAAAGAACCTCAAAAATTCTACTAGAAAACAGACAGATGATTAATTTCTAGAATATACAAAGAACTTAAAAAATCAATAAAACAAAAACCCAATAAATAAACAGGCGATGGAACTGAACAGACAGTTCTCAAATGACATACAGATAGCCAATAAACACATGAAAAATGCTCAATATCCCTAGCCATTAGGGAAATGCAAATCAAAACAACACTGAGATTCCATCTCACTCCAGTAGGAATGGCCAAACTAACAAAATAAATAAAAACAAATACTGGTGAGAATGTGGAGAAAAAAGAACTCTTACACTGCTGGTGGGACTGTAAATTAGTTCAGCCACTTTGGAAATCAATATGGAAATAACTTAGACAACTAAAAATAGAACTATCATATGACCCAGTTATACCACTCCTGGGAATATACCCAAGGGAGATAAGTCATCATATCACAGGGACACCCGCACTTCCATATTTAATGCAGCACCCTTCACAGTTGCAAGGGTATGGAATCAACCAAGATGTCCATCAACAGAGGAGTGGATTGAAAATTGTGATATATATACACAGTGGAATATTACTCCACAATAAAGAAAAATAAAATATTATCTGCAGCAAAATGGATGAATCTGGAGAACATCATCTTAAGTCATCCAACCAGTCCCAAAAAGAGAAAGACCATATGTTCTCTCTCATATGTAACAGTTAAATCTAAATTAAAGCAAGAAAAAAAATAAAACTATACATATGTAGATGTATAAAATTGAACAATTTGCATGTATGTAAGAAGGGAAAACATAAGCAAAGTTGAAAGAAGGGGGTAGGGAGCCACTGAGGGGGGATAAGAGGCTAGGAAATGAGTAAGGAGAAGAGGAAATAAATTATAGGGGAAATGGAAGAGAGGAAAAATCTCAAAATATATGTTGCAACTATATGAATACATAGAAAATATGGTTCTGTAAAACATGTTGATGAATGTGTAAGCAAAAGTGATGTCATAGTTGCATAATGGATATAACAAAAGTCTTACTACTCTGTACTCCACCAAAATTTATAAATAAAGAAGAAAAAATTAGAAGGAAATTTCAGTAATGTAGGAGAAATTATGTAGAATAAAAACATTTCCTAAAATTTAAAAATTTAAAAAAAGACACTGAGGAAGAATTGCCTTCTCAAAGTAGAGTTGACCTTGGTAACAGGAATGGAGTAAATACCCTGGGAACTCCTTTTGTTGATGTGGCACAACTCAAAATTAGAAGAAACATAGTGACTGCAACACTGGCTCAAACATAAAAAGATTGTGTGCATGGCACACTGTTGGATAGTGTTACGTTCTGTTGTTCACAGAGTTGCTATGAGTTGAATACAACTTGATGGTGCTCAACAACAACAAATTATTTACTTGCTTCTACTAACTTTGGCCCCCACATGTCCATCAGTTTGCCATACTGAGGGTGCTTGCATGTTGCTACGAGGCTGAAAGCTATGCCACCAGTATCTCAGATACCAGCAGGGCTACCCACCCCTGAAACAACTAGCCATTAAAAACCCTATGAATAGCAAAGAAACACTGTCAGATATAGTGCCAGAAAATGAGCACCTCAGATTGGAAGACACTCAAAAGACTACTGAGGAAGAGTTGCTTCTTCAAAGTGAAGTCTACCATAATGACAGAAATGGAGTAAAGCCCCAGGAACCTCCATTTGCTGATGTGGCATGACTCAAAATGAAGAGAAGCAACTGTAAATACCCATTAATAACTGGAATATGGAATGTATGTAGTATGAATCTAGGAAAATTAGAAACTGTTAAAAGGGAAATGGAGCACATAAATATTGACATTCTAGGCATCAGTGAGCTAAAATGAACTGGTATGGGCCATTTTGAGTCAGATAATCATATGGTCTACTATGCTGGGAATGACAAATAAAAGAGAAACGGGGTTGCCTTCATCATCAAAAAAGACATCTCAAGATCTGTCCTAAAATACAATGCTGTCAGTGATAGAATAATATCCATACACTTATAAGGAATGTCAGTTAATATGTATATTATTCAAATTTACACACCCACCACTAAGGCCACCAATGAAGATAACGAAGATTTCTACCAGCTTATGCAATCTGAAATAGATCAACATGCAATCAGGAAGTACTGTTAATTATTGGTGACTGAAATGCAAAAGTTAGAAACAAGAAGACTCAGTAGTCAGAAAATATGGCCTTTGAACAGAAATGATGCCAGAGATTACATGATAGAATTTGGTCAGACCAATGACATTTTCATAGCAAATACATTTTTTCTCCAACATAAATGGCAACTATACACATGGACTTCACCAGATGGAACACACAGAACCAAATTGACTACATTTGTGGAAAGAAATGATGGAAAAGCTCCATATCGAATGTCAGAACAAGACCAGGTGCTGATTGTGGATCAGACCATCAACTGCTCATATGCAAGTTTAAACTGAAACTGAAGAAAATTAGAACAAGTGTACAAGAGCCAAGGTAAAACCTTGAGTATATCCCACCTCAGTTCAGAAACTATCTAAAGAACAGGTTTAATACATTAGACACAAATGATAGAAGACCAGATCAGTTGTGCCATGACATCAAGGATATCATTCATGAAGAAAGCAAAAGGTTATTAAAAAGACAGGAAAAGAAGAAAAGACTAAATTTCATGTCAAAAGAAACCCTGAAACTTGCCCTTGAACATTGAGCAGCTAAAGTAAAAGGAAGACAAAATGAAGTTAAGGAACTAAACAGAAGATTTTAAAAGGCAGCTCGAGAAGACAAAATCAAATATTTTAATGACATGTGCAAAGAGCTAGAGACAGAAAATCAAAAGGGAAGGCCATGTTCTGTTTTTGTCCAGCTTAAGGAATTAAAGAAAAAATTCAAGCCTTGAGTGGCAATATTGAAATATTCTACAGCGAAAATATTGAATGATGCAGGAAACATCAAAAGAAGATGGAAGGAATACAAGAGTCATTATACAAAAAAGAATTGGTGGATGACGAACCATTTTAAGAGGTTGCATATGATGATGAACCAATGGTATTGAAGGATGAAGTGGAAGCTGTCTTGAAGGAATTGGCAAAACACAAGGCTCCAGGAATTGATGGACTACCAATAGAGATGTTTCAACAGATGCAGCACTGGAGGTGCTAACACGCTTACACCAAGAGATTTGGAAAACAGCTACCTGGCCAACTGACTGCAAGAGATCCATATTTGTGCCTATTACCAAAAAAGGGGATCCAACTGAATGTGCAAACTATCAGACAATATCATTGATATTACTCACAAGCAAAATTTTACTAAAAATCATTCAAAAGCAGCAGTATATAGACAGGGAACTGCCAGAAAATCAAGCCAGATTCAGAAGAGAGCGGGGAACCAGGGACATCATTGCTAATGCCAGATGGACATTAGCTGAAAGCAGAGAAATTCAGAAAAATGTCTATCTATGTTTTATCAACTATGCAAAGGCATTTGACTGTGTGGATGATAACAAATTAGGGATAACACTTCAAAGAATAGTAATACCAGAGCACCTAATTGTCCCCACAAGGAATCTGTACAAGGAATAGGAAGCCGTCATTCAAACAGAACAAGGAAACACTGCTTGGCTTAAAGTCAAGAAAGGTGCACGTCAGGGCTGTATCCTTTCACCATATTTTTTCAATTTCTATGATGAGCAAATAATCTGAGAAGCTGGATTTTATGAAGAAGATCATAGCATCAGGATTGGAGGAAGACTCATTAACAACCTGCGTTATACAGATGACACAACTCTGCTGAAAGTGAAGAAGATTTGAAACATTTACTGATGAAGATCAAAGAATATAGCCTTCAGTATGCATTGTGACTCAACATCAACAAAACAAAAATCCTCACAACTGGGTTAGTATCCAACTTCACAATAAATGGAGAAAATACTGAGGTTGTCCATGATTTTGCTTTGCTTGATTCTACAATCATCACCCATGGAAGGAGTAGTAGCTTTGGGATAAACTGTGGCTTTGAAAAGTAAAGATATCACATTGAAGACAAAGGCACACCTGACTCATGCCATGGTATTTTTAGTTGCATCCTATTGTTGTGAAAGCCAGACGTTGAACAAGGAAGACAGCAGAAAAACTGATGTTTTTGAATTATGGCGCTGGAGGCAAACATTGAATATACCATGGACTGCCAAAAGAACCAACAGATCTGCTCTAGAAGAAGTGCAATCAGAGTTCTCCTTGGAAGCAAGGATGGCTAGCCTGTGTCTTCCATATTTTGGACATGTAGTCAGGAGTGACCAATCCCTGGAGAAAGACATCATGTTTGGGAGAATGGCAGGTCAGCAAAAAAAAGGAAAACCCTCCACTAGATGGATTGACATAGTGTCTGCAACAATGGGCTTAAACATAAATAAGATCATGTCCCTGGCACAGAACCGGGGAGTGTTTTATTCTGCTGTACATAGGGTCGCTAAGAGTTAGACCCACTCGACAGCACCTAACAACAACCTACTTTGGGCTTAATATATCCTACATTTTATAGTTCTTAAAGTACAAAAGTAGGTTGAGATCTTCCTTTTACTAATGTGAACATCTATTGCTATAAACTTTCCCACATCTCATAAGTTTTGGTATGTTGTCTGTTTCATTTCTCTCAAGATTTTTTTTATTTCTCTTGATTTCTTCTTGGATCTATAGGTTGTTCATGAGTACACTGATGAATTTCTACATTCTTTTGAGTTTTCTAGGTGTCCTCTTGTTATTGATTTCTAATTTCAAATCATTGTACTCAGAAAAGTTACTTGATATGATTTCAGTCTTCTTAATTTGGTTAAGGTTTGTTTGGTTGCCTAACATATATATCCTGGAGAATGTTCCTGTGTCACTAAAAAGAATGTATATTTTGCTAATATTGGATGGAATGTTGCGTATATAACTTCTAGAAGTCTAGTTGTTTCCTTATTGATTTTGTCTGAAGAGTCTATCCATTTTTGTTGGTGAGGTACCAAAATCCCTTACTAATATTACTATCTATTTCTCTCTTCAGCTCTGTTAATATTTGCTTTACATAGTTAGGTACTCAGATGATAGGTGCATATATATTTATAATTGTCATATTCCCTTTATGAATTGATCCCTTCTTTGTCTCTTGCCAGTTATTGAATTAAAAACTATTTTGCCTGATATAAGTATTCCTACCTCTGCTCTCATTTGGCTACCATTTGGAGGGAAAAATTTTTTTCCATTGCTTCACTTTCAGTTACTATGTGTCCCTAAAGTTAAAGTGAGTTTTTTGTAGGGACTGCATATTTGGATCTTTTTTTTTTTTTTTTAATCCTTCACACACTCTATTTCTTTTGACTAGGGAATTTAATCAGTTGAGTTTTAAAAGTAATTATCAATTACAATTTTTTAATTGTTTTATGATTGTTTTGTAGGGTATTTTTTTCTTTCTTCCTCTCTTGCTGTCTTCCCTTGTGATTTGATAATTATTTGGCAGTGGTATGTTTTGACTAGGGGCTGGGATTTAGCTCAGTTGGTAGAGCGCTGTGCTGCAGTCTCTGAGGACCCGAATTCAATTCCCAGCACCACAAAAATGGGAGAAGGGCCTGGCAATCCACTCCCAAGGCAATCCCAAAACAGTCAGCCATTGAAAACCCTATGAGGGTCGCTGAGTTGGATACCAACTCGACGGCACCTAACAATAACACAAACATGTTTTGACTGATTTCTCTATAACTTCTGTATCTCTTCAGGGTTTTTGTTTTGTGATTACCAAAGGCTTACATAAGGCATGCTATATTTAAGAGTCTGTTTTAAGCTGATAACAACTTAAGTTTGATTGTATACAAAAACTCTACACTGTTAGTTCTGTCTGTCCCCATCACATTTTGTGGTTGATGTCACAATTGCCATCTTTTTATATTGTGTATCCTAAACAAATTATTATAGCTATAGTTTTTAACACTTTTGTCTTTAAACTTTTATACTAGAGTTAAAAGTGATATATATACTATCATTACAGTACTCTGTATTAGATTATATGCTTACTATATTGTTGTTAGGTGCTCTCAAGTTAGTATCTGACGCATAGCAACTGTACATACAACATGTGAAGCTCTATTGTCAGTGCTTCTCTGTTATTGATAGGGTTTTCAATGGCAGATTGATTTTGGGAGTGGGTTGCTAGGTCCCTCTCCGAAGGCTACAGTATCTGGTGTTCCTCAGCGGTCTACCATCCAAGTACTAAATAGGCCCAACCCTGCTTAGCTTCTGAGATCTGATGGGATCAGAGGCCACAGTACTATAGCTGCAGGCTACTTACTATATTAGTGAATTTTATGTCTTCAAATGTTTTCAGGTGCTAATCAGAGTTCTTACACTACAACTTGAAGAATTCCCTTTAGCATTTCTTATAAGGCAAATCTAGTGGTGTTACATGCCTTCAGCTTTTGTTTGTTTAGGAAATTCCTTATATCTCTTTCATTTCTGAAGGAGAACTTTGTTACATGTAGTACTTTGGACTAATTGTTTGTTCTTTCAGCATTTTGAGTATCTCATCCTACTCTCCTGGCCTGCAAGGTTTCTACTGGGAAATCCACTGATAGCCTTTTGAAATTCCCTTGTGTTTTAATTTGGATCTGAATATCCCCCAAAGTCATGTTGAACATTGGGTCCCCAGCTGGTGACACTGTTTATGGAAGCTATGGAGCTTTAGGAGGGAGGAAGCTAGCTTTACTGAAGCAGCTCCAGTGGGGACAGGGCAGACCTTTGGACATTTTTACCTGGACCCATGGTTTCAGTCACTCTATGCTCTCTGCTTCCTGTTCACCAAGTTGGGAGGTTCTGTGCAACAAGCCCTACCATGCCTTCCCTGCCACCACAACTTCTGCTTTTATGAACTAAAATCCTCTAACCATAAGCTCCCGATAAATATTTCATCCCAGTTGTTTTCTTTGGTTGGTTTCTCTGTCACAGTGATACAACAGCTGACTAATACGTTTTTGATATAACTGTTGATTTTCTCTGCTTTCAAAATTCTGTTGTTTTCTATGACTTTTGACAATTTGATTATAATGTGTCTCAGGGAAGACCTATTTATGTCCAGCCTATTTGGAATTATTTGGGCCTTATGGATCTGGGTGCTCATTTCTCTGTCCAGATTTGGGGAGTTTTCTGTTGTAATTACCATAAATAAGTTTTTCTGCTCCTTTCTCTTTCTCTGCTCTTTCTGTGATATATATGAAGCATATGATGGTTTCCTTGATATCCCTTAAGTCTCATAGCTTTCTTCACTCTTTTTCTTTTTTTTGTGTGTGTGTTCTTTTGACTGAATAATTTCAAATTATCTGTCATAGAATTTGCTGATTCAGCCGGGCATGGTGGCACATGCCTGTAATCCCAGCGCCTTGGGAGGCAGAGGCGGGAGGATCACAAGTACGAGACCAGAGGCAGTCTGCATAACTTAGTGAGACCCTGTCTCAAAAAGTAAAAATAAAATGGGCTGAGGGTACAGCTCAGTGGTCCAGCACTTGAGGAGCATGCAGGCGCGAGGCCTTGGGTTCAACCCCAATACCACCAAAAAAAAAAAAAAAAAAAAGAATTTGCTGATTCTTGCTTCTGCTTGATTAACATTGTATTATCCCACTCCAGAATTTCTGTCTGGTGCATTTTTTGTGTTTTCCATCTCTTTATTGAACTTCTAATTTTGTTTATGGAGTATTTTCCATATTTTTTTTTAGTTGACTGTTTTCTTGTAGCTCAGTGAGATTCTTTCATATGATTATTTTGAATTCTTTGTCAGGAAATTTGTAGATTCCTATTTCTTTGTGGTCATCTCAAAGCTTCATTTTGAAGATTTCTTTTGTTCCTTTGATGGAGTCATATTTCCTTGCTTCTTCCTGTGCTGCCTTTGTATTTGCAGAAGCAGTCACCTCTTCCAGTCTTTACTGACTGGCTTTAGGAGATGAAGACATTTATCAGTAATCCTGGCTAGGAATTCTGAGGGTCTCTTAGTTCTTCTCTATGGCTGTGCCTACTCCAATTCTCTTGTTTCCCCCTAAGGGGGCAACACTTAAAATTTCTTGCCTTCTCTTATTCCCATAAATCCAGGCATGGTGCTGAGAGCCTCTAGTTTATTTTCTTAGGGCAGTACCCTAAAGCATTCAACGCTGCATGCCTTCTCCCAAACAAGCAGTGAAACCAACTGCTATAATCTGTACCTGTTCTTGAAATCCATGTGTTCTCTGTGAGAGTTCATGCAGGCCATGCATGGGAATGTTTGGGGTATCATCACAAGGGGTACCTGGGTTGCTGGAGGCACATGTTGAATGGCTGGGGAAGCCTCAGATGGGTTGTTTTGTATGACTTGTGGGCAGACCTCTTGGTTTAGTCCATGAGCCAATTAGCAGGATCTGTAGCTGGCTGTCAAGATCTGCATGCCAGTTGCTATGTATTCCTTCCGCTTCCCCAGATAATTCCCTCATGCCAATCTCCTCAGTGAAGTTTTCTGAGTCAGGTGAGACAGGACTGGGGCCTCTTGGGAAGAATCCTTCAAAGCTGAGGAATCCTGGCACTCACTTTATTCTCATTTTCCCCCATGGGAGAAATCATGAGCCAAGGGGGCCTCTCCTATCATTGAATTGTGCCACCTTGGGGGAGGAGTGACTCAAGTAAAGAGGAACTGATCATCTTACCTTCTTCAATGTGTCCATTCTCAGATTTTTTTGCTCTGGAATCTCATATAGACTCGAGGGTTCCCACAAAGATAATCTTTCCTATAGACCATTGCTAAAACTAATATTTCTGGGGAAAAGGGGGAGAGCTATAACCTCCGATTCTGCCATTTTCCTGATGTCACTCCAAGAACAGTTAATTTACCCACAAGTCAATGCTTCTCCTCTAGTGGGAAGCTCCCAACATCTAGGATTCTAGGTTCTAAAGTGACCAGATTTCTGAGCTCCAATTCAGTGCCATTTATGGATACAGATGACAGGAAGGTCTTAGTACATTTGTATCAATTAAGATATCATAAGGCTTCTACAACAGGGGGAAAAATGGCACATAAAATGTGACTTTAAATAGTTAAAGATTATCCCTTTGACCTCCTAAGCACTAACCTATAAATATATACCATTGTGCAATTCCTCAGCAAACTCAAACCCAACATCTCCAAAATGTATCACTGCAGGAGAATGTAAGATTACTAATAAAGACAAACAACAAAGCCAAGCAGCCCACATGCTCTGGATCATACTTTCTTGGAAACTCATGGCTCTAGGACCTTCCCAACATTTCCCATATAACCTGGCAAGAAGATTTACTGAGAACTTGTGTAAGAACAGGTCTCTGAGCTTTCAGGAAGGATTTCAAGAAGTATAAAACTTAAGTGGATCCGCATCTCTCAATATACATGAGAGTTAACTCAAAATGGATAAAAGATCTCAACATAAAACCAGAAACTTTAAAACTTATAGAAGGCAAGATAGGCAATACACTCCATCATACAGGCATTGGAAAAGATTTCCTTAATAGGACCCCAATTGCTCAAGAAATTGCAACAAGAATAGATAAATGTGACCACATGAAATTAAGAAGCTTCTGCACAGCAAAAGAAACAATTAACAGAGTCAAGGAAACCTCCATGGAATGGGAAAAAAATCTTCGCATTTTATACATCTGACAAAGGTCTAATTACTAGAATTTATAAAGAACTCAAGGGAAAAAAACCCCAAAACCAAACAACCCAATACACAAATGGGCAAAGGAACTGAGGAGACAGTTCTCAAATGAAGAGGTCCATAAAGCCATGAAACACATGAAAAAGTGCTCAATATCCCTAGCCATTAGGGAAATGCAAATCAAAACAAGGCTGAGATTTCACCTTACACCAGTAAGAATGGCCAAGATCAACAAAACAAACAACAACAAATGCTGGCGAGGTTGCGGGGAAAAGGGAACACTCTTACATTGTTGGTGGAGCTGTAAATTGGTGCAACCACTTTGGAAATCAATATGGAGGTACCTCTAAAAACTAAAAATAGGTCTACCATATGACCCAGCTATAACACTATTGGGAATTTACCCAAAGGAAGATGGGTCATCATACCACAGAGACACCTGCATCTCCATGTTCAATGCAGCGCTTTTCACAATAGCAAAGATATGGAATCAACCAAAGGGCCCTTCAACAGAAGAATGGATAAAAAAACTATGGTATATATACACAATGGAATACTATTCAGCAATCAAGAAAAATGAAATAGGGTCATTGGCAGCAAAATGGATGGAATTAGAGAAAATTATTTTAAGTGAATGAACACAAGCTCAGAAAGAGAAACAACACATGTTCTCACTCATATGAGGGAGCTGATTCAAAATTACAAGAAGGAAAAATCCTACTCAAAGGTCAGATCATAATAAAAGGGGGGGAGGGAAGATAAGAATGAGGTCAATATAAGTGGACTAGAAATCGCATGTAATTCTTCTAACAAGAATAGAAACAAAGACCACTACAGGAAAAGTTTCTATCTTAAACAGAAATGGAAG
>VMDO01018721.1:0-41397 GCA_007922755.1 Pedetes capensis
CCTCATGACAGCTTGAGGGGCTGACCCCTAGTTGACCCCAGGGCTCATCTCACTCACTCAAAACAGCCCCTCCCATCGAGTGAGCAAAGATGGCCCCCGGCCAGCTTGACCAGCCTCAACCACCATAATTTTGATTGGCTCCCCTCACCACTGTGCAGGTAATAACTGTCTCCACCTGGCAGTTATGTCCGTTTGCCCCATGTACCTGCCAGCTGTGTGCCCCGATTGGCTGAATCCCACCATGTGACCCCTCCAGGACCCTATCAAAGCAGGGCTCCTGGACCCCATAGGACTGGCATCACTCCTTTGATCCTGACCTCTCTGACCATCTCCTGAACCTCATCACCTGGACCAGCGTTCCCTACTCCAGCAAGACCATCTAGCAAGCCGGCGAGATCAAGCCCAGGGGCCCCGAAGAGCTGAAGGCATCTAGCAAGCCACGAAGAGCCTCCCAACTCCTCCCATCATTGGGAAGGAGGGGGGTAAAGAAGGCGAGCCACGAGAGTCAAGACCATCAGACCTCAACTGAACACCAGCGGCTGTGGCTGTGCCTTTAAGGCTGAGCTGTACCAGCACTTAGCCTGCAGCATTCTATGCTGCAGGCATAGAGCCAGCACTTAAAGGGGTAGAGCCTTGCTCTATAGGGACTGCCTGCTCCTTGCTCTCCATAAGGGGAGCACCCCAATAAACCTTCCCTGTTCTTTTCCAACCATCCGAAGGTCTCCTGAGGTCCTTCTTTCCCGACATCGACTTAGGGCCAAACCCTCAACAATAAGGGAGACCTCAACGCTCACCCTCTATCCTTCATGACCAGTTAACATGGTTTCCAGTTTGAACCTCAGAAATGTTGACCTGGGGAGCTGGGCACCTTGCCAGACGTGTCCTGTGGAGTCACAAGCAGGAATCCGAGTATCCAGAGGCACATTGGCCTCTGAAGGCCATGAGGAAGTTACCTCTTGTGTAGATGGCTGTAACAGAATGCTCAGAAGCCATGCCTGTGATCCCAGCACTAGAGAGGTTCTGGCTAGAGGATCCTGAGGTCAGGGCCACCTGGGCTACTTAGCAGGACCTTGTTTCAAAAAATCAACCAAAGTCAGAAACCAGGGAGCTTTGACATGAGCTCTGCGTCTCTCATGACTCACTAACCTGGTTTACCAGGTTGAACCCCGAGGATCACCTGTGACTGGAAGAAAAGGGAATCGAGTTATCTGCTGTCAGTGTGGGTTGGCAGTAGGAACTCATGGCACCACGATGCGATGATGCCCTTCTCATCTCATTGTTCCTTGTGTTTTTGTTTTGTGTTGCAGTACTTAGAGGCTGAACCCAGGTCCTTGCACATGCTAGGCAAGTGCTCCAGCACTGAGCTGTACTCCCAACCCCTTTTTTACTTTTTGTCTTTATACCGGGTCTTGCTAATTTGTGTAGGCTGCCTCCGGCCTCAAATTCCTGACCCTTTTGCCTCATCCCTGTTCCACCTCACACGTGTTCCACCTCCCTTCCCTTCTTTTCCCTTCCTTTCCTTTCCTTATGATTAGGTTTACCATGCTGAACCCAGGGCTTTATACATGCTAAGCAAGTGCTCTACCACTGAGCTGCATCCCAGCCCCATTCCTCCTCATTATTGTTGTCTCCGAAGACTTGTGTCTCCCTCCTGCCAAAGCTTTGGTTATCTGCCTCATGAACATAGCTGACCCATCACAGCTTGGCCACACGTCTCTTGTGTGTACTGAAACAATCCTGCCGTGTTCGCTTTATTACACTGATGCCTGCAGCTGCACCACTGTGGCGTCCTGTAACTATGTTTATATCTTACATCTAAGTTATTGATTATTGCATTTTAAGTGGGAACTAGAGGCAGTTTAACTGTTATTAACTACTCTGATTTTATGTAGGAACTAGGGGCAGTTTAACTATTATTAATGTGTCGTCCTATTGAGTCCACAATATGAAAAATGGGTGTTCTAACTTACCAGATTGTTTTGCTTGCTGGAATGGGTGTTTTATCTTATCAGATTGTTTTGCTTGCTGTAGGGCCATTGGTATAGAAACTTTGGTTTGTGTTCATGCTGTTGAAGTCATTCAAGAATTCTTTCATTATGAGCCCGCTAGGGAGATTTCTCAGCTCCCCAATCTGAATCAGCATTGCTCACAGAGCCAGAAGATTATATATTTACATTTATTACTTGTTTTTCATTAATATCTCCCAGAAATTTACCATATGAAGAAAACAGTGACCAATTCAAATTTAGGAAAAAGAAAAGACAAGATTCCAAGTCCCTTTCCGTGAAGAGACCTTCTTTTGGAGGTATTCTTCCCCTTTCGGCAGACTTTCCTTCCGAAGACTTTGAGGTACTCTTCCCCTTTCAGTGGACTTTCCTTCTGATGCCTTCTTAAAGGTACCCTTCCTCATGTGGGGACTCAGTTTGCCCATCATGAGTGGAACCAGACCTGGCAGAGAGGTCCCCTGGAGAGTGTGTGAAAGTTAACTCACTGTCAACACATGATAGTTTTCTCCACTACTTTACATTGTGGTCTGACTTCTCACCCCACCATCTCTAGGCAATCCAAAGCTTTCTTTCTGCGTGAGAAATATTCTATTAACTTCCCATCTTGGGCCAGGCCTGGCACCAGCTTCCCATTAGACAGGGAAATCTGCAAGAGCAGGTTTGTGACCTACTTTGGTGCGGGTACAGAGGGAGGGCTCAACCTCCTTGAAAATTCAAATCCCTCTTTCATCTGTAGAGAGAGAATTGATGTGGCTAATCAGTCGGCTTATTGAGTGGCTCCTGCCTCACGTTTTTCTGAAAAGTTTTCAGTCTCCTAGGACCCTTTGTTTCCCAAGGAAAGGGCTGTAGTTCAGTGTTAGATACTAGTTCAGCATCCACAAGACCCTCGGTGCCACCCCAGCACTGCTACTCCCAAATAAAAGCCATTTTGAAACCTCACTGCCTCTTCTTCTCCTTGTTCCTTCCTTTGACAAAGGAGACACACATTATTTTTAATACTTTGAAAGCACAGAGCATAACCTACGTATCTACCTCATCTAGTTTGAATTCTTGATTTTTTTTTTTTTTTTGATGATTTTAGCAAACCTCAGATGTCAAAACACACACAGAAAGGAGACAAAGGCATCACAAAGTTCTACCTGCCAGGTCTGTGTAGGACAGTGATAGGGAAAGGTTAATTCTGAAAAATCAAATGCCATTTCCAAGGTCAGAGAGAAAGACAAAAAATTGCATGCACTTTACAATTTTAGTGTAGTGCTCCATACAGCCAGGCTATTATTATTATTATTATTATTATTATTATTATTATTATTATTATTATTATTAATTATTACTATCTTCCTTTTGCCTCATTCAGACATCCCTAGAGGTTCAAGTCTACATTCTGGCATCATCAAGCAAATGTGACGCAGGAGGAGCTAGCTTTGTGTTTCGCTTTGTTTCGTTTGCAGGGGCTTAAAATGGATGTCCCACATTGTCATTTACCAGAGCTGCCTGGAAGCAGCCTGGCCAGTGTGATAAATAAGTTAATCAAGCAGGCAGGTGCCCCGCCACCCCACCCCCATTCCTCCGTCTGTGATTTTGGCCAGACTCTTGATTCTCTCTGCTACCAGGGGCTCTTTGTTCGTTCTGGACAGCTTTTGCCTCCCAAATGAATGAATGCTCTTCCCTGTCCCCATGCGCTTCAGGTCTATTGAAGCCGCTGCCTAGTCACCCACAGGGACGTGTGTCAGGGAGAGATAAATCAAAGAGCTGTCGCCCTTGGTAGCAGCACATGGCGGGGGACATTAACTCCCCTCCGGGACGGACAGAGGGGCTTTTCTCCCCCTGGGGTGAAAGTCATCCAGGGGTGGCGGCTGAAGCAGCAGCTGGTGCACGCAGTGGTGGCAGGCTGCCTCGACCTCCCCTCTGGGGCAGGGGCGTCTGGCAGGGGCCTCTCGCCTCTGCTGTCCCTTTGAGGAGACTGACTGCTCCTCCGCCTCCGGGCCTCGGCTTCGGTGTGAGCTCCTCACGGAAGCCTCCCTGACCAGCCGTGGTTCCCATAGTTCCCCCTGCTGGTTCCCTCCCTAGACAGAGCGCATCACGGTTTGCAGGCTGCACCCGTGTTTCATGTCGGTGGCCAGCTCCAGGGGCAGCCCTCAGCCATCTCTGTCACCTTTGCGGGCCTACAGTGACCCCATCTGTATCCGGTGCTGCTGTGGGTGAGCCTGGGGGTTCAGATGACTGACAGATCCGGATTCAGACCGCAGGAGGAAGAAACAGGATGCAGCCGGGTGCAGGCCCCCACGTGGACCTTGTTAGGATGGCAGTGGCGGAATCTGCAGCCAGATGGGTCTTCTAAGTCCCCTTCCTGTGGAACAGGCCACCTGGGCTCAGCTGCAGGCTTTGGGGATGAGAGGGCGGAGCTGTGGAGGAGGGGGAAATTCAGCTGAGGGCAGGGGCCATGCCCTCCAGGACCCCTAAGCAGAGCGGCCCAAGTGACCCCCCTTCTGCTCTGGCTTCCTCCTGCTTATCCTGACCAAAGGGCCAAACACACGGAATCCAGAAATCTTCCTGGGTCTCGCTGTTGGGGATTCCAGGACTAGGGGCCTGGGGGTCTGCCTGGGGATCAGAAGCATGTCCTCCCGCCTCTGGAGAGAAGAGGAAATGAGATCTTCAAAGGAGAGCCATGAAAGCGAGTAAGGGCAGCGACAGGGAGGAGGAGAAGAAGGGAGAGCGGGAGGGAGGGGCCCCACATGGGACGCTCCTGAGCAGAAGTGGAAGGAAGGCATCCTGGTGTCTGACTTCTCCAGCGTCCTCCATTCAAAGTCATGGTAGACCTCGCAAGCCACCGGGCACCAGCGCCAGCACCAGGTGCTGAGCGGCCATGGTCCCACTGAGGCCTCACAACCCCATGAGGTCACTGCTGGACTTGTCCCCATTTTATAGAAGAGAAAACCCAGGTCTGGGAGATGAAGGAACTCAGCCCAGGTTGCCCAGCAAGCAGGGAGCTCACAGGGGGCTGCCTGACTCCAGAGCCCTCGCTCTCGTCACCACGTGGGTTCCAGGAGAGGAGGCTGGGCACGGAGGGCCAGCTATGGCTGCTCGTATCATTCATTCATTCATTCATTCATTCATTCATTGGATGGAGTCAGCACCACTTCAGCCAGATCTCTATTCCCTGTCTGCACACCACCTGGATCCAGGTGCCATGCTGTGGAGTAGGAGACGCCCTCCCAAGTTACCCCATCTTCATGTCCACCACTCCCACCCCGGAGGGAGCACACAGAATCCCACCAGAGCACAGCCACACCGCCCAGCATTCGACTGTGGAGGGGCAGCCCCGCCAGAGCTCTTGGCTGCAGATGGCTCTTCGTGCTGACGGTTGGACAGCGTGACATGGTGGGACAGAGATGGCCTCCGACTGGCTGAATCTCCAGTGGCTTCCCACATGAGAGATCCTGGAGGAAATCCAGGGGTGGGAGGACCTGTCTGGGTGGAGATTTGGAAAGTGTTTGCAAAGTACCTGGTATGTGGTGGCACCTTCCCAGGCAATGATTACCATTATTCTTTCTCTCCGCTCCATGGCAAGTAACAAATGTCTACAGCTGATTTCCCTGAAGAGGCCCAGGGTCCAAAGGGAGCTGGGTGATATGAGTCCCCAGTCTATGACCCCTCCCCCAACACCCTGGAGATTTCTTTTGTGTGTGTGTGTGGTACTGGGGGTTGAACCCAGGGCCTCGTGCCTGAATGCTTTGCAAGTGCTGGACCACTGAGCTCCACCCCCAGCCCAATTTTTTTACTTTTTGAGGCAGGGTCTCGCTAAGCTACACAGACTGCCTCTGGTCTCGAACTTGTGATCCTCCCACCTCCACCTCCCGACACACTGGGATTACAGGCGTGCACCACCATGCCCGGCCACCCTGGAGATTTCTGACACTCAACCCACGTGGACCCGGTTGCCTTGGTAACTGTAGCTGACGGTGCTCCTGCAGGAACCCGACCACACTGATGATCAACAACAGTAAGACTCTCTGGGAAACCCAGCCCACTATGTTCCAATGGACTGGGGTTTATTCAGTAGGTAGAGTGCTGCTCTGCACGCTCTGAGGCCCTGGGTTCAATCCCTAGCACCGCAAAAATGAGAGAAGGACCTGGAAGCCCACTTCTGAAACCATCCTGAAACAATCAGCCATCAAAACCCTTATGAATGGCAGAGAAGCACTGACATAGTGCCAGGCATGGCACAGTGTCAGGGAGTGTTTTGCTCTTTTGTATACAGGGTCACTGTGAGTCGGACCTGACTCAATAGCACTGACAACAACATTCCAAAGGCCAGGAACATCTAGAGTCAGTGTGAACTTTTTATCTTTCTTGCAGTGCTTGGGATCAAGCCCAGGGCTTCGTGTATGCTGGGCAAGTGCTCTACCACTGAGCCCCACCCCAAGCAGAGAGCCAGTACTGCCCATTGCGTGGCTTGGGACTTCCCGTGGCTAATCTACTTTGACTTCTGTGTCAATCTTTCTGCCCAGTCTTCCTTTCTAGGCATAAACAAAAAGCAAAAAACAAAGAACATTAAGCTCTGCCTGCATTTGCTGTCAGCTGTTTTCATTTATTTTTATTTTTTTATTTTTGGGTGCTAGGGATTCTAACCCAGGGCCTTGCCCATGCTGACCACACTCCACTCCTGAGCTACACCCCCAGCCCTTGTCTGCTGTTTTCATATTTTTCTGGACATCTGCCTGCTCTTTCTGTCGGGACTCCCTTGCAGCGGCCAGCTGTGCGGGAAGATGCAGGGTAGGGGGATTTCCGTGCAGCAGGAAGAGGGAGGTGAGGGAGTCAGCGACCCTCAGTCATATGCTACTCTCTGCCCGACTGCCTGCTCTGTGGCTGAGACCCAGGGGAACCCGGGCTATTCTACTCCCTGTCCCTGCGCCCATGAGCACAGAGTGGGGCTGAAAAGGGTGGGATGGGAGCTCTGGGTCTCTCTGCTCCCCAGAACTGGGTGCTCAGCCTCCCTGAGCAGAATTCTCCACCTCACTTCCTCTGTCCAGGTCTTTGGATTCACCCACCTGTTTCCAGCCTCAGGAGAGACAAGAGGGAGGACTCAGACTGGACACTGTGCCGTCCAGAGAAAAAGGAAAGCTCTCAACTGATGGATGAACACAGTGACTGCAACAAAGGACTTCAACATAAAAGTGAGCATGTGGACGGCACGGTGTCAGGGAGCATTTCGTTCTGTTGAATAAAGAGTCTCTATGAGTCGGACCTGCCTTGATGGCACCTAACAACAACAGGTTTGTGAATAGTATAGAGCAGGCGGGCACTCACACTCCTATGACTGCCCCCTCTGCCAGTGCTGGGAATCGTCCCCTCTTTCCTGTGAGTAAATTTGGATGCTTTTTCTCCCCTTTATTCCTTGCCAGTTTGTTCCAGGAAATCTTCAGAGGGCAGAGGGGAATTTTCTGTTTGTCCCTAAAGGCTCAAACAGGAGCAACAGAAAGCAGTGGCTGAGAAAGAGCCTTCCCCCTTTCTCGGACAGAGTACAAGGGGAGGGGATTCGTAGATTCTTCCAAGCGCCGCTAACCCTGGGAGGGGAGTTGCAGATCAGATTGTAACAATACTTACTGTCTCGGCAGTTATTTCTGGTTGTACTGTCTTGGGCAAGTTGCTCAAGACTCTATTTCCTTACCCATATAATGTGTAATAATGAGAGTAATCTACCCGGTAGGGTTGTTTCGAAGACTAAATCATTGTTGTTTTGTTTTGTTTTGTTTTTGCGGTACTAGGGGTTGAACCCAGGGCCTCGTGCCTGCATACTTTGCAAGTGCTGGACCACTGAGCTGCGCCCCCAGCCCATTTTGTTTACTTTTTGAGACAGAGTCTCGCTAAATTACACAGACTGCCTCTGGTCTCGAACTTGCGATCCTCCCACCTCTGCCTCCCAAGCTGCTGGGATTACAGGCATGTGCCACCGCGCCCGATAAAGACTACATTTTTAAGATATGCAGTAGGTGGATCAATAGGCGATCGATGCATGTAGGTCTCAACCATGTCAAAGAGAAAAATCACAAAAATTTAGTTAAATGACCTATTTGGTTTTAGTTTGTTTATTTTGAGACAGGGTCTCACTGTGTAGCCCAGGTCGGCCGTGAACTCACGCCCTCCTGCCTCAGCCTCCCAGCTGCTGAGATTACAGATGTTGTCACCACAGCCAGTTTAGCTAGATGATTTTAATTGGCTCTGATTTGGATTCTAGACAGGGGTGACACTTCATGCAATAGAATGAAATGAGCATTGGTTTTGTAGATGGAGACGGGCAGAAATGAAAAAGCAGGAGCAGGAACAATGGAACAGAAGGGGAACCGGTTGTGCCAAAGTTACCTCCCCCTCAGTTGCCTTTAGGTCGCCCTTGATTGTGTGAAAGGAGCAGAGAGCCATGGGCAGGCAGAAAGGGAGTGAAGAGGCCTCTGTGCCCACCTATTCCCAGCCATGCACTTCCCGGGCCGCTGCGGTGTGAATCTCACCGTAAGCTCCCTTGGAGACAAACGCCTGATCTCAACGTCAGCGACCAGCTATCAGGAGGGAGCAGAGGACTAAAATCACTCCCTGCCTTTAGCCACTAGGGATGCTAAGGACCATGTGAGGCTCACCCACCCCAGCAAGTGAAAAGGATGCTGGTCAGTGGCGCCCGCTCCCTTATCAAGATCTCAGCTGGTTCCAGCCATTTTGCTGTGATGTCAAGGATGCATAATGGAAAAAGCCAGTGCTGTATCACTCTATACCCCATCATCATTTACTAATAAAGGGGGAAAAAACACAGCCAAATGGAGTCCTAACCTTTTGAAATGGCCACTGCTGGACCCATTCCCTAGAAAGCACTGGGGAGTCCATCCGCCAATTCCAGGCACTGATGCCAGGAATGTTTCTTTCCTCCCCTGAGGGTCCAAACTTCACTAGAAAAGACACACGTGACCTCGGCTCTAGGCAGCAGTGCCCCTTGACTGCCCACCTTCATGTCTCAAATATCTTTGTCTGTATCTCTACCTTTAATAAACCATATCTGTATTTTCTACTTAGCCTGCAGCCATAGCCCTGTGGCATCCGATCCCATCAGATCTCGGAGTAAGCAAGGTTGGGCCTGGTTAGTACTTGGATGGGAGACTGCCTGGGAACACCAGGTGCTGCAGGCTTGGGAGAAGGACCTGGCAACCCACTCCCAAAAATCAAACAGCCATTCAAAACTCTATGAACAGCAGAGAAGCACTGACAATAGTGTTTCCCCTGTTGTATTTAGGGTTGCTATGAGTCGGATGGGGCTGGGATTTAGCTCAGTTGGTAGAGCGCTGCGCTGCAGTCTCTGAGGTCCTGAGTTTAATTCCCAGCACCGCAAAAATGGGAGAAGGCCCTGGCAATCCACTCCCAAAGCAATCCCGAAACAGTCAGCCATTGAAAACCCTATGAGGGTCACTATGAGTCGGATACCGACTTGACGGCACCTAACAACAACAACAACAATGAGTCGGATACTGACTCGATAGCACCTAACAACAACAACAAGAACAACATATTCTCTACTATGGGAGAAGGACATGGCAATCCTCTCCTGAGGCAATCCCAAAACAATCAGCCATTAAAAACCCTATGAGGGTCACTATGAGTCGGACACAACTCAAGGGCACCTAACAACAACATATTCTTTACCTTGGAGACCAGCTGGACCCACCAGCCCACCTTCCAGGTAACTAAAGGATAAAGGCAGCCAGGTGTGGGGGTGCAGGCCTATAATCCCAGCACTTGTGAGTTCCATGCCAGCCTGGGCTAAGTAGTGAGACCCTGTCTCAAAAACAAACAAACAACAACAACAAACAAAAACCAGAAAAGGATGAAGGCAGAAGGAACTCATGCTGGTGCTCATTGAGCTGCCTGTCTGGGAAATTCCACCATTCTCTCTCTAATCTTGATTTCTCCAAAGATCAGAGAGCTCAACAGCTTGGAGATGCAGAGGTTAAATGTGAATGGCTCCAGTTTGATTTTTTAGCCCAGTCTGTTCAAACGTTTAGTCCAAAGCAGAGACTTCCTGAAATCTTTACTTAACAGCTGCAATTATTGTGATTACGTCTGTTTTGAAGCCCAGAAAAGAGCTGCCTGGCCTCCCATCAGTTCGCAGGCCTCTTGCTAAATTAGGCGTGGGGAGGAGGGGTGATGTGGGGGTGCTGTTCTCTTGGCTTTCTCCTCTTGACCCTGGGAGAACAGAACTCCAATGTCTGGAGGTTTCAGGAATGGATTACCACGCCCTTATCCAATCTAGGGGGCTGGGGAATCAAACCCAGGACCTCAGAGAGCACAGAACAGTGCTCTACCAACTGCGTTAAACTCCAGCCCCCTGGGAACAGATGCATAGATATTTCTGCAAAGACACCCAGGGGCCTCTCAAGGGCCCCCTCTGTGTCTTGGCTGTGCAGTCTTATTTCCCCACGTATGCACTGAAAATTCTTTTTCTGCTGCAGAGCCCAGAAGCCAGCTTTCGCCCAGGTGGAGGTCCTGGGGAGGGGACCCCTCAGGCCAGGCCACAGTGCTGGGTTGCTGCTCTCACTGCTGGGGACAGTACTGCCAGCTGACCCATTGCCTTAAAAAAATGCTATCATTTGTCACGTGTCTGTGGCGTCTTTGCAGCCTGTTGCATGTGGTCTGCCATGAAGCCCTCTGTGGACCGTCATTCTCGGTCATTCTGAGGAGACCGAGGAAGACGAGGCCAGGCTCTGCTGTGCTCTGGAGAGTCCAGTGGCCCCAGAGATATAGGCAGCTCTACCCATCTAAAATGGCAATTCTGCAGCCTCACCAGCTGGGAGACTCATAATGCCATTCAATTTGGGCAACCTCCAAGCTGTCTACCAAAGAACCGAGCAAAGAAACTCAAAGGCAAATAGCTCAAAGCCAAATGGTTTTGTCAGTGTCCCACTGAAATGATCCACAAAAGCACTGCGAAGCCTGGGCTCCTCAGGTAACTGAGATAGGAGGTTGGCACTGGGCTGTTTCTCCTATCAGCCAGTGCAAGCCCCATGCCCTTGCTCCAAATCCACGAAAGGAATCAGTGCCATTCTTTCCTGTGAAGTCACTAAGCAAATCTCAGCTGCCCTTCATCCAGATGGCCAGAGTGATGCCAGTCTGAGGTCAGACAAGTTTACTTTCTAACCTATTCGGGGTGACAGAATCCAATTAGAATTCAAAATATCAAATTCATATTTGATTGAAACAGTATGCCATAAAAATAAAATGACTGAGTATGTTGTTGTTGTTAGGTGCCGTCGAGTCGGTATCCGACTCATAGCATCTAGCTACAGTCAAAATATTGCATGGGCTATGCTTATACTAAAAAATTATTTCCTACGTAACTATAATTCAAATATAAAGTCCTGCACCTTATTTTCTTTCTTTTTTTTTTTTTTTTTTTTTTTTTTTTTTTTTTTTTTTTTTTTTTTTTTTTTTTTTTTTGGTTTTTTTTTGTTTTTGTTTTTGTTTTTTGGTGGTGGTGTTACTGAGGGTTGGACCCAGGGCCTCGCGCCTGCATGCTCTGCAAGTGCCGGACCACTGAGCTGTGCCCCCAGCCCATTTTTGACTTTTTTTGAGACAGGGTCTCGCTAAGTTATGCAGACTGCCTCTGGTCTCGAACTTGCGATCCTCCTGCCTCTGCCTCCCAAGCCTCTGGGTGGTGCGCCACCACATCCAGCTGCACCTTATTTTCTAATTCTACATCTGCTGTTCTTCCATCAAGCCAGCTGTTTTAGGCCACAGAACAAAAGGAGAGCTAAGGCTGAGTGTAGTGGCACATGCCTGTAGTCCCAGGAACTGGGGAGGCAGAGGCAGGAGGATCATGAATTGGAGGTCAGAGGCAGCGTGCATAATTTAGACTCAAAAGAAAAAGTCAAAAATGGTTGGGGGGGTGCATCTCAGTGGCACAGCACTTGTGACGTATGTGTGAGGCCTGCGTTCAACCCCTAAGTACTGGAGGTGGGGGAGAGAGAGAGAGACAGAGAGAGAGAGACGAGAGAGAGAGAGAGAGAGAGAGGGCGAGGGCTCAAGCACATGAGCACCACTAGACAGTGCTGGTTAAGACCTACCCTTTTCTATCTGTGGGTGAGTTGCTGACACTTTTTGCTTCAAACGTAAAATGAAAACAAGAATTGTGATATTGTGATTTGGTCTTTGCCCCAGATTCCTGGCATACAATTCCTAAAATCCCTGGACTATTGAAAGTAAAACGTGTCTTTTTCTAGGCTAATGAATTGTCTAATGGAGGCCCCCTCAGTAGCTTCCAGATGCAGGCTGGTCACTGGAAAGACCATGGTGGATCACAGCGGTGGAACTTTTCACCCTGCCCTTTGGTCCCTAGGGAGGCAAGAGGCTGAAGGTCATGTTGATTGCCTATTGACAGGGATATAACTGTCACTCCTATGTAATGAAGACTCCCTAAGCGGGAGCGGGAGCTGTGGCCCATAACTGTCATCCCACCCACTCTGGAGGTAGAGGCAGGAGGATCTTGAGTTCAAGGCCAGAAGCAGCCTGCATAACTCAGTGTGACCCTGACTCAAAATAAATAAATGCAAAATGAGCTGCCTCTCCCCCCAAATCCATAAAACCCCAGAGGACAGGGTTTGACAGCCGAAAACATAAAGGTCCAAGGAGGGTGGCACCCAGAGAGCACCTGGAAGTTCCGCCGGCCTCCCACACACCTCGCCCTGGGCCTCTCTCCACCCCTGTGCTTCACAAGATCCTTTGTGGGAAGACAGTGCGTTTCCTTGAGTATCGGGAGCCACTCAAAGTAACGGAACCCAAGAAGTGGTTACGGGAAGCCCAGTTCACAGGTAGAAGAGCCTGGGGCTTTCAATTGGCATCTGAAGTTGGGGCACAAGGTGTTGGGGGTCAAGCCCTCAACCTGTGGGAGGTGACACTGCCTTCATGTGGCTCCTGCCCAAATTGAATGGCATTAGGGGTCTCCCAGCTGGTGAGGGCTACAGAATCGCCACTGTAGGTGGGTAGAGCTGCCTACGTCTATGGGGCCACAGAAGGCCCAGGTGTGGACGCTGGACTCTCCAGAGCACAGCAGAGCCTGGCCTCGTCTTCCTCGGTCTCCTCAGAATGACCGAGAATGACGGTCCACAGAGGGCTTCGTGGCAGACCACATGTGACAAGGCTACAAAGATGCCACAGACACGTGACAAATGATGGCATTGTTTAAGGCACTGGTCAGCTGGCAGTACTGTCCCCAGCAGTGAGAGCAGCAACCCAGCACTGTGGCCTGGCCTGAGGGGTCGCCTCCCCAGGACCTCCACCCGGGCGAAAGCCAGCTTCTGGGCTCCGTTGCAGAAAAAGAATTTTCAGTGCATACATGGGGAAATAAGACTGCACAGCCAAGACACAGAGGGGGCCCTTGAGAGGCCCCTGGGTGTCTTTGCAGGATATCTATGCATCTGTTCCCGGGGGGCTGGGGTTTAGCGCAGTTGGTAGAGCACTGTTCTGTGCTCTCTGAGGTCCTGGGTTCGATTCCCCAGGCCCCCAAATAGTAGAAGGACATGGTAATCCACTCTTCAAGCAATCCTAAAACAATCTGCCATTGAAACCGTATGAAGAGCCACTGGGTGCGGTGGCGCATGCCTGTAATCTCAGTGGCTTGGGAGGCAGAGGGAGGAGGATCACAAGTTCGAGACCAGAGGCAGTCTGCGTAACTTAGTGAGACCCTGTCTCCAAAAAAGTAAAAAAATGGGCTGGGGGTGCAGCTCAGTGGTCCAGCACTTGCAGAGCATGCAAGTGTGAGGCCCTGGGTTCAACCCCCAGTACCGCAAAAAAAAAAAAAAAAAAGAAAAAGGAAAAAAGAAAAGAAAAAGAAAAGAACAGAAAAGAAAAGAAAAAAGAAAAAAATAACAACATTAAAAATAAACATTAAAATTAAAAATAATAACAAAAAGAACAGAAAAGAAAAGAAAAAAGAAAAAAATAACAACATCAAAAAAGAAGAAACCCTATGAAGAGCAAAGAAGCACTCATAGGGTCCCCGGCATGGCTCAGCGTAGGGGAGTGTCTCCTGCTGTACATAGGATTGCTATGAATCGGACCCCACTTGCAACAATGTTTCTGTGGCTTTTTTAGACCAGGTTTAACAATGAAACAAGGTTTAAACATTAAGTACAGTCGAAAATTTACTACAAGATAAGGCAGCATGAGCTATTTGCCTTCCCTCTTATCGTACAGAATTTCCCTTCCTAAATGAAATCAGGTCATTCTAGGGGATGCAGTGTTCAGGCTTGGGCACGGGAGAGCAGTGCCAAGACGGTTAAACTTCAAGGTCACAGGCATTCAGGCCCGAGTAAGCACCGGCTGTTTGCTGTTCTGAACATTCTCATTCGCAAGCCCCTAGAAGAGGAGCCCCAGCATCTGTCAGGTTGGTGCTGTTGCCTCTCAGCCAGGGGCGATTGGGAAGATTCCTTGAGTTAAAGTTGTTGACTCTTAGCCAGTAGGGGATGTTATCAGATTCCGGAGCAAGGGGCCTCTCTTCTTTCCCATGTCCCCCAGCTTTTCTCTTTCTCTCCTGCCCCAATACCATGTGCCAAATGCCTGGGGTTCGTTTCACTTCCAATCTACCCCTAGTCTTCTATTGTCATTTACTAACATCCTCTGACCCCTAATGACCTGCCTGTGCAGAAGTTGGTGACCTCAGTAGAACAGGTATTCAAAAATGTGCCTGCCGGGTGTGGTGGCACACGCCTGTAATACCAGCAGCTTGGGAGGCGGAGGCATGAGGATCACAAGTTCGAGACCAGAGGCAGTCTGCATAACTTAGTGAGACCCTGTCTGAAAAAAGTAAAAAAATGGGCTGAGGGTGCAGCTCAGTGGTCCCGCACTTGCAGAGCGTGCAAGCACAAGGCCCTGGGTTCAACCCCCAGTACCACAAAAAAAAAAAAAAAAAGTGCCAGAGCTGGGCTCAGTGGCTCATGCCTCTTATCCCAGCCACTTGGGAGGTGGAGGCAGGAGGATTGCAGGTTGGAGGTCAGAGGCAGCCTGTGTAACTTAGAGACACCATATCTCAAGATTAAAAAAAAAAAGATGGAGGTGCAGCTCAGTGGTAGAGCTCTTGCAAAGCATGTGCGAGGCCCTGGGTTTAACCCCCAAGTACCACACACTCATACACACACATGCACACACACACACACACACACACACACACACACACACACACACACACACACCAAGTTCCAGATGTCACCGTACCCCCAGTCCCAGAGTGAAGGACTGATGGTGAGAAGATCTATTAAGGAGGAGACTTCTGCTTGCTTTTCAATAACCAGCTAGCCCTCCTTCCCTAGCAAAAACAATATTTTAGCTGGCCACAAGACCCCTCAGCCAAATACCCTCATTCTCAGCCTTTCTGGCTGAGAGTCAAGGCCTGGTGACTAAGTTCAAACGGGTAAGAAATAAGCAGAAGTGAGCCAGGTGCGGCGGTGCATGCCTGTAATCCCAGCCAGTTGGAAGGCAGAGGCAGGAGGATCTCAAGTTTGAGCCCAGAGGCAGTCTGTGTAATTTAGCAAGACTCTGTCTCAAAATAAAAAGTGAAAAAAAAAAATGGGCTGGGGGACAGCTCAGTGATACAGGACTTGCAAAGCATGCAAGCGTGAGGCCCTGGGTTCAACTCCCCAGTACTGAAAAAAAAAAAAGAAGTAGTCTTCTGGGAGATTCTCTAAAGGGGTTTGAGGTCCGCTCTTGCCTTCTGCGTTTCCTTCTTTCTGGCTCAGATGCTGAAGGGATGACTGGAGCTCAAGCAGACATCTTGGATAATGAGTTTCCTGGAAGTGAGCCACAGTGAAAAGGTTTCCTTCCTAGAAGTAGGAGCCTGGGTTCCTGGAATTGTTGAGTGGCCCAAAAGTCCTTCTGGCCATCTAGCCAGAGAAAGATACAAGCCTCCATCCTGTTCAGACCATTACTATATATTTTTGTTGTTTGCTAGTCTCTGTTGGGGATGGGATGTAGCTCAGTTGGTAGAGCACCACTCTGCAGTCTCTGAGATCCCAAGTTTGATTCCCAGCACCACAAAAATGGGAGAAGGACATGGCAACCCATTCCCGAGGCAATCCCGAAATAAGCCATTGAAAATCTTATGAGGGTCACTGTGAGTCGGACACGATTGGCTGGCACCTAACAACAACAACAAGTCTCTGTTACCTGTGGCCGCACCCAATCCTAAGTGAGACACAAGGGCTCTAGTTTCGCTTTGCCAATAGCCAGCTTCATGGCCCTACTGGGGTCGTTTTGCCTCTTGGTGCCTCAATTTTCACATTGGCAACACGCAGGGGAATAAATGAGTAGAAATGGAGTTAAGGTTCTTGTTCTAAAATGTTATAGAATGCATCCCTAGGGTCACTGCCCTATGGCCTGTGGAAGGTGAGATGTGGTTGCCATGGAAATGCCTAGGAGGCTCACGGTGGTGATTGGCTGAGGAGGGAAGGTGCTCATTGCCTGTTTGCTGAGCAACCAACCAAAGGACGCTGCAGAGGGCCCCATGTGGGGGCAGAAGGGGACCAGCCGGCCTCACAGCCAGCCTGCAGGAGGCACCCCAGGAAGCCCCTGGTCCTGCCCAGCCTCGGAAACTGGGCCTGGGCCCAGGTGAGTGGTGCGAGTGGGGGGCTCCTCTGCCAGAAATCCAGAGCTGGCTGGAGCCAGGCCACAGGCAGAGCTGCCCAAGGAGGCCATGCTGGGGGCCAGGAAAATGGAGCCTCCAAGTACAACCAGGACCCCCTAGCAGCAGCTGGGGCCCCTTGGCAGGGGGAGGACCGTGGCCCACAAGGCTGTAGGTTTTCAGGCTAAGGGAAGGGCTCCTCAGCTCGGGGTGGGGGGAGGGTCGAGGCCCAGTTGCTGCTGCCACCAGGCCACGGCTGGATGTTCCCACCTTTTTTTTTTTTTTTTTTTCTTTTTTTGCAGTACTGGGGGTTGAACCCAGGGCCTCGCGCCTGCATGCTCTGCAAGTGCTGGACCACTGAGCTGTGCCCCCAGCCCTTTTTTTTTTACTTTTTGAAGCAGGGTCTCGCTAAGTTATGCAGACTACCTCTGGTCTCGAACTTGCGATCCTCCTGCCTCCGCCTCCCAAGCCACTGGGATTACAGGCGTGCGCCACTGCACCCGGTGTTATGTTCCCACCTTTTGCATTTTCTTTTTTGTGGTGCTAGGGTTGAAACCTAGGACTTCCACATGCTGGCCTAGTGCTCACCACTGAGCTACATCCCCTGCCATATCGGTGTTTTTGTTTGTTTTGTTTTGTTTTGTTAAGATAGGGTCTGGCTATGTGGCCCTGTTTGGCCTGGTACTTGCTGTGTAGTCCGGGCTGGCTTCAAACTCTCCATCCTCTTGCCTCAGCCTCCTGAGGGGCTGATATGCCACCACACCTGGCTTTCTTTTTATTTATTTACATTTATTTATTTACTTTATGAGACAATGTCTTCATCTCATAGGCCTGGCTGGCCTCAAGCTTGCGATCCTCCTGCCTCCGCCTCCAGAGCACTGGGAAGACTGGCAAGCTCTATCACATCTGGTTTCTGGCTTTCTTTTTTCTTTTCTTTTTCTTTTCTTTTCTTTTTTTTTTTTTTTTGTGGTACTGGGGGTTGAACCCAGGGCCTTGCGCCTGCATGCTCTGCAAGTGCTGGACCACTGAGCTGCACCCTCAGCCCATTTTTTTACTTTTTTTGAGACAGGGTCTTGTGAAGTTATGCAGACTGGGTCTAGTCTCGAACTTGCGATTCTCCTGCTTCCGCCTCCCCAGCTGCTGGGATTACAGGCGTGCACCACCACGCCCAGCCTGGCTTTCTTTTTAAAAGCAATGTCTATCCCACACTAGGCGAGCTTGGCAGACAGTTGGGTCACCTGTTTTCTCCTCTCTCCACACAGGTGTGTGGAACCGGTGGATGAAGAACTTGGGGAGAGGTCTGCCAGTGAAATACAGAAAGGTTTCTTGTTTCTGGTTGTTTCTCTGTTTTTCTTCTTTTGTTTTTTTGAGCATATTTCTTTTCTAGGCCAGGGGCTGTCCCCCCGACACCTGTCTGCCTGGGCTCTAACCCCTACTATACTGTTTATATCTTCAGCCAAGATCCCAGGAGAAAGGAGGGCAGGGCTAACAGCTATTGAACCAGGGTTTTCCATCCATCCTGCATGGGGGCTGACACACTGTTCTTCCACAGCTCATGGCTGCTGGGGCGGTGAGCGGCCAGCAGGGGGCAGTGTGCGAGGTAGTGACCACCACTGCACAAAGGGTCCTTGAATCTTGGGATATCAAATCTCTCTCTCTCTCTGCAAGTCAAGATGTAGACGGGACAGATTTTTTCCATCCCTGAGGCAGTAGCTGCACAGGGAGAGATCTGCTGGCATCCAGCACAGGGAGAAGAAGGTACTGGAACAGGGGCCTGTGTTCTCAATCCCAGGGAGAAAGACAAAGAGTTCCTTGAGAATCCAGTGTCTGTAACCCCCTGAAGAAATTGAGGCTTGCAGACTTGACTGAAATATGCGCTTAAGGTTCAAAAGCATTGAAGGCTACTCAGCAGTGAAGGCTGGGGGTGAGGCTCAGGGAATCACAGTTCCTGGGCATGTGCAAGGCCCTGGGTTCCATTCCCAGACCTGCAAATGCTCATACACACACACACACACACACACACACACACACACACACACCAGCAACAACAACAACAACAACAACACAGCCAGGGGTGGTGGTTCTTAGGAGGATAAGGCAGGAAGACCAAGTTTGAGGCCAGAGGCAGCCTGTGCAACTTAGCAAGACCTTGTCTAAAAATTTTAAAAAGGACCTAGGGTTGCAGCTCAGCAGTAGACAGCACTTTCTGACCATCCACAAGGCCCTGAGTTCAACCCCTTCTTCTTCTTCTTCTTGTTAGGTGCCATCGAGTTGGGTCTGACTCATAGCAACCCAATATGCAACAGAACAAAACACCCCCTGACACTGTGCCATGCCCAGCACTATGTCAGTGCTTCTCTGCTATTCACAGGGTTTTCAATGGCTGATTATTTCAGGAGTGGGCTGCTGGGTCCTTCTCCCAAGCCTACAGCACCCACTATTCCCATGTGGTCTTCCATTCAACTACTAGCCAGCCAACTTCGCTTAGCTTGAGACTAGATAGCATCGGAGGCCAGTGTGGTATGGCTGCAACCCTTAGTACTATAAAAAAAATGAATAAATAAAAACATAAATAATACTGTAAATAAATAACATGTATTACTTATTTCTGGAAATTTCCATGTAATATTTTTGGAACTTGGTTGACTACAGGTAAACAAAACTGCCTGCTTGTTGTCCTTCACGCTCCTCTTGATTTGGAGTTGCAATGAACTATTTGTTATTTATTTATCTATTTATTTTTGAAACAGGGTCTCACTGTGGAGACCCTGTTTCAAAAGCCAAGCTGGCATTGACCTTGAGATCCGCCTACCTCTGCCTCTCGAGTGCTGGCATCACAGGCAGGCACCACCACGCCCTGCCATGATGAGCTATTTCTTAAGTAACACCTGCATTGACCAGGGGGACCCCAGGCCCCTTAGCTGGCTCAGAGTAGACTCTGGAGCCCCACCCTAGATAACAGGAGGTAAGGGGATCTGGGGAGCAGATCAACACTGAGCAGCCCCGGGAATAGGGTTACGGTTCCAGGTACCCTACAGGGAATACAGATGTCCAATTCTGAGAAGCCAGAAGCGTAGCTGGAGTTTGCAGACAAAGAGCCGTGAGTGTGCGGCTGGAGAAATAACGAGATCGAAAAGCTCAGTTTGGGAGCAAACAAGTGGAGAATAGGTGACGGCAGGCAGGACAACCCCAATCAAACAGCGTGGCCTGCTTTTCTAGTTTTAATTTTTTCCGATTGAGCTGAAAGTCACCATTGAAAACTAAACAATGAGCCAGGCAAGGTAGCTCAAGTCTGGAATCCCAGCAACTTGGGAGGCAGAGGTAGGAGGATCTCAAGTTCAAGGCCAGAGGCAGCCTGTGCAACTTAGTGAGACCCTGCCTCAAAATAAGTAAAAAATGGGCTAGGGGTAAAGCTCAGTGGTGGAGTACTTGCAAATCATTTGTGAGCCCCTGGGTTCAATTCCCCCCCCCCGCCAAATAAATAAATAAATAAATAAGTATAAACAATGTAGTGATATTTACATTCACCGTCACCTCTCTTTTTGTTGTTGTTGTTAGGTGCCATGGAGTCGGTATCCAACTCATAGCGACCCTACGTGCAACAGGTGAAACACTATTGTCAGTGCTTCTCTGTTGTTCATAGGGTTTTCAATGATGGATTGATTTTTGGGAGTGGGTTGCCAGGTCCGTCTCCCAAGCCTACAGTATCTGGTGTTCCCAGGCGGTCTCCCATCCAAGTACTAACCAGGTCAGACCCTGCTTAGCTTCCGAGATCTGACAGGATCGGATGCCACAGGGCTATGGCTGCAGGCTCCACCTCTCTTTAGAGGTTGAGATTTAGCTCAATTGGTAGAGTTCTTGCTCTGCACTCTCTGAAGCCCTGGTTTCAATCCTCAGCACTGCAAAACCAGGAGAAGGACCTAGCAGCCCACTTCTGAAACAATCCCGAAACAATCAACCATCAAAAACCCTATGAATAGCAGAGAGACACTGACATAGTGCTGTGTATGACACAGTGTCAGGGAGCGTTTTGTTCTGGTGTATATAGGGTCGCTATGAGTCAGACAGCATCTAACGATAACATCACTTTCTCTATTTCCAACACATATTCATCACCCTCAGAGGAAGCTCAGTTCCCATTTCCAGGCAGCTCTCGTGCTGGGATGGGGCTGGTGTTGGGTAAAGATCAGCCCCACTTAAACATCAGGCTGGCACTGACTCTCCCTTCTGAGCAGCCTGCTCTGTGGTCTCTCCCAGATCGTAATTTCTCCCATTTCTCTTAATAAACTCACTAATAAAATCACTTCATTTTCTATTTTTAAAAAAGATGCAGAACTAGAGCTCTCTCCTGCTCCCTCTCCACACAGGCAGGCACCTCAAGAATGGATTTCTCTTTTTAAATCTGCAACTCAAGTAGGAAGTTGGAACTGCCATTCCCAGCCCTGGTCTGCACTACCCTGCAACAGCGCCCTCTAGTTCCTGCCTGTGGCACAGCACCCTGCCCCTCATCTCTGGAATTCCCTGCCCCTCATCTCTGCTTTTTCTTGCTCTGGAGGGTGGGCTGCCCTAACTTGGCTTTTGTTTTGTTTATTTTTATTATTACCATTACTTTTTGGATGGCTTAAACAACAAATGTTTATTTCTTTTATTTGTTGTTTAAGCCGTCCAAATGATAAAAGAGAAATCCATTGGCCATGACCTGTGGACTTGTATAACCCTCCCGTGGGGACCCACATCAACCTGACCATATTTATTCCCACTGAGAAACGTAAATGGGATGGCAAAGGGGCGGGGCAGGATTTCAGGTCACATAACATTTCAGGATGGGGCTGGGATTTAGCTCAGTGGGTAGAGTGCTGCGCTGCAGTCTCTGAGGCCCAGAGTTCAATTCCCAGCACCGCAAAAATGGGAGAAGGACCTGGCAATCCACTCCCAAGGCAATCCCGAAGCACTCAGCCATTGAAAACCCTACGAGGGTCACTATGAGTCGGATACCGACTCGACGGCACCTAACAACAACAACAACAACAACATTTCAGGCCTCATGCAGCACCCCCATTACCTTTCACCCCAGGATGGTTTGTAGAACCTTCCCTGTCTGCCACAGAATCAGTAGAATGGTGACCACGCCTAGCAAAGTCAGAACGCTGCATCTGAGGCCTTCCTGGTGAAGCTGAGAAAGGCCACCACAGAGCAACTGCTGCCCCGCTGGGAATGCCAGGGTCAGGCTACAAAGCATTTGATGTTCCAAGTGTGGCCTGGGTGGGACCGTCGGAGGGCCTTATGGACGCTGAGCAACAGCGCCCTCTAGTGCCTACCTGTGGCATAGCACCCTGTTCCTTAGCACCTCCATCACTAGGAACTCCCTGTCCCTCATCTCTGCCTGCCTGGACCTGGGCAGGAAAGGACTTCATGATGAATGTGACACTCAGGAAAATCTCAGAGATTGTCACTGATGAGCAAGTAGACTGTGATGCGAAGAGAATTCCTTCCCTCTCCAAGAACCTTCCCGTTATTGCCAGACAACTTGGGGTAAAGTGGAGAGGCGTGAGAAAGCCTGGAGGCTCTTGACAGATGTTAGGATCCCTCCTACCTTGTACAACGTTACCCGGTGTTCTCATGCCCTTGCTCAAGAACGGTTTTCTTTTCTTTCTTTTTTCTTTTCTTTTCTCCTTCCTTCCTCCCTTCTTTTTTCTTTCCTTCCTTCCTTCCTTCTTTCCTTCCTTCCTTCCTTCTTTCTTTCCTTCCTTCCTTCCTTCTTTCCTTCCTTCTTTTCTCTCTCTCTCTCTCTCTCTCTCTCTCTCTCTCTCTCTCCCTCTCTCTCTCTCTCTCTCTCTCTCTCTCTCTTTCTCTCTCTCTCTCCTCTCAAGAACCTTGGTTCCCTACTAATTACGTAGAGAACCCAACTCCTGGGTTTCTGGCTTTCCAGGATATTGTGGTGTAAAGTGACTGCTTATTACTGGGCTGTATTAGAGTGTTGCTGGGCACTCCCAGTTCTGGTGCTCCACCCACTCCCTCCCTGCTGTGCCCCTGCCTGCACTTGCCTGAGAGCCCCCTCTTGGGGCTTTGGCCAACCTCCTATTTTCCGTACTCCAGATATTTTGCTGGTTTCCACCCTCCATCACTCCTGAGCCCTGAATCTCCCTGGATCTTGCAGAGTTTCTGCCTACAAGAAGCAGGAAGGACAGACTAAACAGGGGTCCCTGCCTCTGTCCACAGACAGTGGCCAAGAGGGGACACAGTGATTAAGGCAGAGGAGGGGAGAAAGATGAACATATCCCCAGACATGGAACCAGAAGTGATTCCCCTTTTCCATACCTAGAATAATAATAATAAATTAAATAATAATAAATAATAATAATAATAATAAATTTAGGGAAAATTAGTTTCCAAACTTCTTTACAAATACTTTATAACTGAAAAATATAATGTAAACAGTTTTTTTAAATAATGTAAAGAAATTTGTGGGGTGTCTAATCTATGACCAACTATTTAAGTCTTCTTATTATATTCCCAGAGTGCTCCTTGGAAGCAAGAATAGCCAGACTGCGTTTTACATATTTCAGACATGTAGTCAGGAGAGATCAATCCCTAGAGAAAGAAATCATGTTTGGGAGAGTGGCAGGTCAATGCAAAAGAGGAAAACCCTCCACCAGATGGATTGACACAGTGTCTGCAACAATAGGCTTAAACATAAATAAGATCATTTACCTGGCACAGAATTGGCAAGTGTTTCGATCTGCTGTACATAGGCTCACTATGAGTCAGACTCAACTCGATGGCACCTAACAACAACAACAACAAACAACAACAACAACAACTTATTATATTCAATGGGCTGGGGTTTAGCTCAGTGGGTAGAGTGCCATTCTGTGCACTCTGAAGCCCTGAGTTTGATCCCCAGCTCCATAAAAACGGGAGAAGGAGCTGGCAGCCCATTCTTGAAACAAATAGCCATTGAAAACTCTATGAACAGCAGAGAGGAACTGACACAGTGCGGGGCATGGCTCAGTGCCAGGGAGCATTTCGTTCTGTCATACATAGGGTCACTAACAACAATGACAATGATATTCAATGTGTGGCTGTGGCATCTCAAGGTCAATGGACACAGTTCTTCCCTTCAGGAGTTGGGGAAGGGACCATCCCCACCCCCAACCCTGGGTGGGAGGACACATGGCCAAGGTTGAAGATTTTTTCAGTTGTCACAACTGGCAGAGGCCAGGGAAGCTTCTGGACATCCTCTAGCACACAGAACAGCCCCTCCCTGCCCAGAACAACTGGGTCCCAAAGGTCAACAGTGTCCAGGTAGAAAGACCCTGTCCTGGGGTCCACACTCACCAGTTCCACCCTCCCTGCTGAGGCATTTGTTAACTAGGCGTGATGGATCCCGGTGTCCAGGGGCCGGGGCCTGCCCACAGCTCCCAGGCCTCCGGAGATGGCAGAGCCCACACCCGTCCTGCTCAAGATGAGGTCTTGTCCCAAGTCAGGGGAGAGTCAGGACCAGAGCCTGGGTGGCCGTGGGGTGCACACCTGCCAGTCTGGCCCAGATGTTCGGACGGGTGGTGGCGCCATGCACACAGATACTAAATGCAATTCACTCGCGGGGGCCCTTAGGTGAGGGGCACAGACTCCTGCGGCCCTCGAGACACTGGTAGAGATGGGAGAAAGGAAAAGCCTCGGGCACCTTTGCCTTGTGGGGACAAACACAGCTCTTTATTTCTCTGCCCTTATCAGGGCGGAGAGAAGACCCAAAGTGTACAGCTTTAAGTGCTAGCAGCTCTTATACAGCCTCAGGGGCAGATGCTTCCATGTTGGTGGTCTTGGCAGAGAGTGAGTTCTTTCCTTGGTGGTGTTTGTGGCGGGGAGAGGCTCTTTCCTCACTGAAGGTCCAGGTGAGAGAGCAGAGAGAGCGGTTTCCTTGCCGATGGTCCAGGTGAGAAAAGATTGGGCTGCCGCAGTGCACCTCCTCATATAGCTCACCCATGGAATGGCCTAAGCCAATCAGCTTTGAGTCCAATTGTCCAATCAGGTTCAGGGGATTTGTGAAGGGTTTTGTATAAACGTCCAAGCAAGTTACCTTAATTTTCTCTAGATTTAGCCGTTTTCCCTGTTTGGGGGTTTTTGCCAATTTCCTCCCAATTTCTCCCTACAGATGGCTTTGCTGCCTACAGGGCTATGCCAAGCACCTCACCAAGGTCACTGCCACGCCCTCTCTCCCCTTCCTCAGAAAACCCACTGGCTGTTAGAGGGGCCACCCTGGCGATAGAGCTGTTACTTGGCGGTGAAGCCTGTCCCAGGCTGGGTCCCCTAGATGCTGAGCCTGAGCCCTGAAAAGAAACCAGAAAGGGAGAGAGGGGACCAGGCAAGGGGAGGGGATGGGCAAGGCGAGGCTTCAGGGGAGTCCAGCTTTGGCCGGTGCGCTGCCCCCCAGCAAGGGCTGGGCCCACCTTAAGGCCCAGGAGTGGGCTTTGGTGCCCCTGGACGCCCTCCCCCAAGTCATGGGCACCGGCCTGCGGGTGTGTGAGCAGCAGCAGCCACATCAGCTCCTACCTGCACGTGAGCCCATCCCCCACCCCTGTGCACTTCATCCAGGCTCTGTGCAAGGTGATTTCCAACTGACAGGTTAGGTCTGGCAGAGGGAGGAAGAATTAAAGGGCCAGGTGTGAGCCATGGGCAGACGCAGCATGCAGAGCCTGGCCTCAGTCGCCCTGTGCCAAGCCACATGGCTGCCTTGGGAAAGGCAGGTGCACCCCTTGCGGGCAGGGACTGTGGCCTAGACTGATGGCCTGCCCAACACCAGCAGTGGGGGCCATATCACATTCTGGGGAGAAGCTGTGCCTTCTGCAAGAGTGGGGAGCCGAGGCAGGAATCCTGTCCCCTTCCGCCATCCCCCAGCCATGACCACCTGCTTCCGGACCCATGCTGCCCTGAGCTGGTCAGAGCAGCGTTCTGAGCGTTTTCCTCCCAGTCTCCAGGGCACTGATGCTGCCCCCTTGGAATGCAGCTCAGGTCCAGGCCCTGTAGCTGGAGATGCTGCTACAGAGGGCATGCAAGGCCCTGGGGAGTCCCCGGAGGTGTAATGCGCAGAAGCCCAGCTCAGAGCCTCCCTCGGGGGACACAGCCAGCTCTGTGTCATCTGCTCTGGTAAAGGCTCCTCCCTCGTCCCTGGGATGACAAGTGTCACCCTACCACCGTCATCCTGCCACCACCCCCAGCCGCTTCTTTTTCGAGCTGTAGTTTTAACCCCCACCACTTCCTGCCTCCAACTGTTCCATAGTCAGGGCTGCTCCGCACTGATGCAGGACAAGAGTTGGGGTCACAAATAACAGACGTGGGGCTGGGCACGGTGGTGCACGCCTATAATCCCAGCGGCTCAAGAGGCGAAAGCAGAAGGATCGCAACTCAAGACCAGAGGCAGTCTGCGTAACATAGTGAGACCCTGTCTGAAAAAGTAAAAAAGTGGGCTGGGGGCACAGCTCGGTAGTCCAGCACTTACATAGCATGCAGGAGCAAGGCCCTGGGTTCAACCCCCCGTACAGCAAAAAAAAAAAAAAAATAATAATAATAATATAAATAAATAAATAAAATAGCAGAAGTGGTTAATTCCATGTTGCACGGATGACTAGGAACCTCATCCTTCCCCCTCCCCTCCCTCTCCTGCTACCACAGTTCTTCTCTCCAATAAACCATCAGTGGCTCCCGAAGACAGAGGATTAGCCAGAGAAGCAGCTCCTGGGGGCGACCAATCAGAACAACAGGCTGACCTCAGACTCGGCTCGGAACCACCAAGAGAACGAGCCCCAAGGAAACTGAATGCGCTGCTCAGCCTCCTCCCTCTAGAGGCAGCGGGTGGACAAGGGCAGATGAAGAGCACCCCCTTCCCACATCCCTGGGGTGAAGCCCTTTCTGTGCAGAAAGCCGTCCAAGTAATTAACAGAAGCAATTAGGGGTCAGATGGTCACAAATGAAAATCACTCAGCGCCGATGCCAAGGCCGGCCGTGCCAGGGAGGCAGAGCTGGCTTAACAGGACCCGCGATCTGACACAGCCCTGTGTTCTCCTGGCTCTCGGGGGGAAAGGCCTGGTGTGAAGTCTGAGGTCATTGCTGTCATCAGCAGCCTGAGCACGGTCAGATATGGGCAAATGCTGCAGAGAAAAGCACCTCAAGTAGTTCCTGACATTGCTCTAGCCGTGGGCTCAGACCTGGGTTGTCACACGTCCTCTGCAAGGCAAAACGGGATTTTCCTTTCACGTACTCCATATGAGTCTTCCTGGCACGATGAAAGGCTTTCAAATCCTTGGAAGGGGTAAGGAAGCCAGGCACAGTGGCGCACACCTGCAATTCCAGCAACTCGGGAGGCAGAGGCAGGAGATCTCAAGTTCAGGGCCAGAGGCAGCCTGGTAACTTGGCGAGACCCTGACTCAAAATAAAAAGTGAAAAATGAGCTGGGGGTGCCGCTCAGCGGTATAGCACTTGCAAAGCATGCATGAGGCCCTGGGAAGGAGGGAAGGAAGGAAGGAAGGAAGGAAGGAAGGAAGGAAGGAAGGAAGGAAGGAAGGGGGGAAGGGAGGGAAAGAAAGAAAGAGAGGGAAAGATGGGAGAGAGGGAAGGAAAGGAAAGGGAAAGTAAGGAAAGGAGGAAGGAAGAAAGGAAGGAGGGAGAGAGAGAAGGAAGGAATGAAGAAAGGAAGGAGAAAAGAAAAGGAAGGAAGGAAGGAAGGAAGGAAGGAAGGAAAGAAAGAAAGAAAGAAAGAAAGAAAGAAAGAAAGAAAGAAAGAAAGAAACTTTGTTACCCATCCATTCATCTACTGCCCGGTCACCCATCCACTCACTCATCTATCCATCCATCCACAACCCACCCCTTCATCCACCCACCCAGCCATCCACTTCATGAATATTTATCAGTCTCCTGCCGGCTCAAGGCGGCCGGGCTCTAAGCACAGACTTTTCTCTCACCGCTTATAACCTAGCAAGGGGAAAGAGGATACAAGGAAGCAAAATATCTCAAGAAGCTTCCACAGCCATGAGCGCAGCACAGAGAAGCAGGCGGGGATACGGCATTAGACGGTATTAGTGCTCGCTAGAGGAACAGGACCGATACTGCACGTGCACGCGTGAGGAAGGATATATCAGCGGGACGCATCTCAGAGCCGGTCTTGCTGTTTTGCAGGCTGCCTCTGGTCTCAGACTCGAGATCCTTCCGCCTGAGCCTCCAGAGTCTTTGGGATCACAGGCATGCGCCACTGCGCCCGGCCTGAAATGCCAATCTCCCCTGGACGCCCCCTCACAGACACACCCAGAAAGGATGCTTTACCAGCTACCCAGGTGTCCCTTCACCCAGTCAAGTTGATGCCTTTTAAAATGAATAATCACGTGGGTTGACAGGTGAGGGCTTCCTCCGCTGGCATGGGCAGGGAAGGCCTCTGAGAAGGTGACCTTTGAGGTGAGGCCTGAGGGACAGAGGAGGCAGCAGAGCAGGAACGAGCCCCCTGGCTGGGACAAGCTGGGCTTCGCAAGGTGCGGGGGAGGGTGGGGTGCTGAAGGGCGTGAGCCACGCGAAGAGGGATGGGAGCAGGTGGGCAAGGCCCCCCAGGAAGAGTCATAGCCTAACAGCTGGCCAGGTGAGGAGCAGGACCCGCTCGAGTGCCCCCCCCCCAAGTTCTCTCACAGGATGCCAACACTCTGTTACTCAGCTTGACCATTTTGTTACTCCACTGCCCTTACGTTTGGGTGGAGCAGCCCTAACACGCCCACGATTTCAGTTCCTCGCCATCAACCCTAGCTCGCAAATACCAAATGAAAGGTCCAATCAGAAATAATTCATAAGGTTTAAATGACTCTTATGACAGTATATTGTCATAACTGAAGTACCTTCAGTAGTGTTGATTTCTTTCTTTCTTTCTTTTCTTTTCTCTCTCTCTCTCTTTCCGTGTGTGTGTGTGTGTGTGTGTGTGTGTGTGTGTGTGTGTGTGTGTGTGCGCGCGCGCGCGCATGCGCAGTACTTGGGGGTTGAACCTAGGGCCTGGTAGAAGCTACACAAGCATTCTACCACTGAGCGGCACCCCCAGCCCATTTTTAATTTCTTTTACTTTGAGTCAGGGTCTCACTGAGTTCTGCAGGCTCAAACTTGCCATCCTCCTGCCACGGTCGGCCAAGTCCCTGGGATTACAGGCATGCCCCACCGCTCCAGGCAGTATCATTAATTTCTTCCTGTACCTAATTTATAAATTAAACTTTATCCCAGGTATATATGGGTAGGAGAAAGCATGGGATGGATAAGGACTGTCTGTGGCTTCAGGGGTCCACTGGACATCCTGGAACGTAGCCTCTACCAAGAAGGATGGACGACTGTCACATTCCCAAAAAGTCCTTCAGAACCATGTCACTGGTTGGCTTCTGGAAAGGTTGCCCATACTAACTCCAGCTCGGGCCCCAGCTGGGCTGTGGTGGTCCCTCACTCCCTGGACTTACCTCTGTGAGGGAGGCTGCATGGACTGGCCCTCTTCAGGCTGGGAGCTGCCTGTGGTCCTCTGGCCAGGCCACAGCCCAGGGCTCCTGTGGACCAGGCCTGGGCCAAGGCTTGGTGTTTAGAGATGGGGGTCTCCTATCTGTCCTCCCACTAGTCTGGAGGGTGTCTCTCAGACAGGGAGGAGGGGACAGTCCCATGATGCCAGCCCTGGCCCCTGGTGGAGGCCCCTGCATTTCTCACCGTCCCACGCAATAGCTCGAAGCGTGTGTGGGATCTGCAGCAGCCCTGGGCCCCTGCAAAATTCTGCAGCTTTGCCGATATCCTGTCCCACCACACCTAACCTGGGGTGTCTGCCAGCAGCCCTGCCCTAGGGAACCCGCGTGCTCTTGTTGATAGACCCGAGGCCCAACGGAAGAGCATTCTTAAGCCAGGCGCGGTGGCATGCACCTGTAGTCCCAGGTACTCAGGAGGCTGAGGCAGGAGGATCACTTGAGTCCACAAGTTCGAGACCCACCTGGACAACACAGGAAGACTCAGTCTCTAAATTTAAAAAATTAATAAAATAAAGCCCGGCGCGGTGGTGCACACCTGTAATCCCAGCGGCTCAGGAGGTGGAGGCAGGAGGATCGCAAGTTAGAGACCAGAGGCAGTCTGCATCACTTAGTGAGACCCTGTCTCAAAAAAGTAAAAAAAAAAAAAAAAAAAAAAAAAAAAAAAAAAAAAAAAAAAAAAAAAAAAAAAGGGCTGAGGGTGCAGCTCAGTGGTCCAGCACTTGCAGAGCATGCCAACACAAGGCCCTGGGTTCAACCCTCAGTACCAAAAAAAAAATACAAAATAAAATAATAAAAGAGGTAGTAAAAAGAAAGAAAAGGAAGAAAGAGAGGTCTTGGTGTGCAGGGAAGAGACTGGAGAGAGGGAACCCAGAATGGTACTAGGGGGCCTGGGCCTCAGTCTGGCCTCAGAACTGGTGTGGCTCCAGGGAGGGGGCACCGCCCCCATTTCTGTGAGAAGCAGGTGGCCCTGTAGGGTGGCGAGGGCCGGAAGGAAGTTCACCGCATGACCAGCTGCAGGCACTGGCAGTTTGGGATTAAATCCCAGGCAAGCGGGGACATTTGCTCCACAAAAGAGGGTGACCCCGGGGCTCTGAGAGGGTCCGTGGCATGGCCAGGGCCACTCGGCTTCGAGGACAGAGTGGCCACTACGAGCGTGGGAAGCCTGGCCCTCCACTGCCCGAGGGCTGCTCTGGAGATGGTCTGGCATGCAACTGCCTTTCTCTGGGATTACTCACAGTCAGAGGCTCCTGGGGGCGATGGTCCATGCTGAGCGTCCCACTTCACAAGGGTGGGTCTTGGAAAACCAGCTCCCGTTCAGGTCCCAGGGGAACACTAGAGAGCAAGTGAGTTCACGACTAATAGTCCTGACCCCGCGTGGGAAGTTCTTCAAAGAAAAGGACACTGTATTTCTCAATGTCAAAGTATAATATCTCACACCCTGGAAAGATATGTTTACAGAGACAAACAAACAAACAAAAAACTGTGGCATTTGCAAACAGCGAACAACACTTTGTTTTTTTTTTTTTTTTTCCTTTTGCTTTTATTTTTCTTTCTTTCTCTTTCTTTTTCCTTTTCTTTTGTGGTTCTCGGGGGTTGAGCCAAGGGCCTCACACATACTTTTTGCAAGTGCTCCACCACTTGGCTGCACTCCCCCCGCCAGCCCATTTTATATTTTTTATTTGGAAACAGTCTTGCTAAATTGTGCAGGCTGCCTCTGGCCTCCAGCTCAAGACCCTCCTGCTCTGCCTCCCAAGTCTCTGGGATTATAGGCTTGGGCCCAGCACTTTGTTTTGTTTTGTTTTGTTTTTCTATCTTTAAACTATCTTTTCCATGGAAAAAACATTTACAGTTGGATCTGTGTTTGTCAGCCTGGAGAATGAGAGGACAGAGGTACTTTGTTGGTTGCAGGCAATAAGATCCACAGGGGTTTGCTTCAAAGGGGGTTTCAAAAATTGCTTAATCGTCAAAGTCTAGAGGTCTCCACCCTGGACCATAAAGGCTACTAAGAGGAAGTTGGTGGCCCAGGCACTGGGATGGCAGCTGCCTCCGCTGCTGGTGGCAGGATGCAAATGAGACCCAGAGCCCTGGCGTGCCCTGAGTCTAGTTAAAGTTAATAGAGTTGGAAAACCCACCCACCCCTACCACTGGCTGCACCCAGAGTTCATGCCTGTCACTTTGGTCATCTGAACCCATAGGGACATTGGGCAGGGGGGTGGGTGACTGGGACGGGAAGCAACCATGGCTTGAACACTCCATGCAAAGGCTTCTGGTCACCTGGAAAAGCTGTCCGTGTGTGCGTCTTTCAGCCTCTGACCCAGCGTGAAGACCCCGTGCATCAGCACCCAGGCACAAGGAGCACTGGGTCCTGAGGCCAGAGCCGGAGCACGTGGATGTCCTTTGGATCCTCCTGTGGTAGCCAGGAGCAGCTGCATCACCTGTGAAGCCAGGACAAGGGAAGCAAATACCCCGCACACATCTGTATCTAAACACATCATACAGAAACTTTTTTTTTTTTTTTTTTTTTTGCGGTACTGAGTGTTGAACCCAGGGCCTCGCGCTTGCATGCTCTGCAAGTGCTGGACCACTGAGCTGCACCCTCAGCCCATTTTTTTTACTTTTTGAGACAGGGTCTCGCTAAGTTACACAGACTGCCTCTGGTCTCGAACTTGCAATCCTCCTGCCTCTGCCTCCCAAGCCACTGGGATTACAGGAGTGCGCCACCGTGCCCAGCTCACACATAAACTATTGAAAAAAATGTTCTAGCCCAGGATCTTGGCAAAAATACCTTCCCCCCCACAAACCCCAGTACTGGAAGGTTGAACACAGGGCCTTGCCCATGCTAAGCAAGCAAACACTCTCTCTACCGCCGAGCTACCCCACCCCTAGCCTCTTTTTATTATTTTATTCTGAGATAGGGTCTCATTAAGTTGCAAAGGCTGCCTCTAGCCTCAAACTTTCAATCCTTCTGCCCCCGCCTCCAGAGTCCCTGGGATTACAGGCGTGCGCCATGGTACCTGACAGACGTGCCTTCTTAACGACTGGGAAGACCAAGTTTAAATGGGAAATTCTCAAACTCCTGGAGACGTGCACCAGAGTACGGCAGTGTAGGGTCAGCTGAGACCTGCCACCTCCTCTTCCCCTGCCCCTGCTCTGTCCTGCCCCTCGTGAGGGTCTCTGCACGCCCGTGTGGACATCCCAGGTTACATGTCCAGCCTCTGTTCACCTCCCTGGCCAACATCTGCCTGGCCACTCAATCTGCCCTGAAGGAGAGATGCCAGGAACAGGCCCAGGCCACAGCTTGAGTTTGTTCATGCAGGGAATTCTGGGGCCCAGGTACCTAGAGAATGTTCTAGAAGGAGGCACCGGTTCTGGGTGATCACGTGCCCTTGGGTCCATGGACTCCTTACTCCCTGGGGAACAGCACAGGGGGAGAAGGGCTGCGGCAGGACTCTCTAAAGTTCTGGACCAAGATATGGATCCCAATTCCCCAGGCCCGACGGCTGTGCCGGTGGTACGCACTGTCATCTGAATGAAATGGATTCACTTGCGATGCTGCTGGAATCTCCTGGCCATCCCATCTTCAGGACAGCAAGACAACATCTTCCGATGGCCTTGACTCTCTGTGAGGGATCCGAGCTGTTGGGTTTAAACCCGGACATGAAGCCATCGCAGCTGCACACAGCGACCACAGGCGCCTTCCTCTGGAGCTCCCCAAGAGACTTGCCACACCACACTGCCCTTGCCTGCCCTGCACCTGCCAGCTGCGAAGGGAACGTGCTGGATGGAGAGAGGTAGTGACGGGCAGTGGTCAGAGCATGCGGCCAAAGCCTGCTGTAGCGCTGACTGGCTGCGTGGGCCACGAAAGTCACTCTCAAGCCCAGACCACTTCCCTCGTGGCAAAATGAGGTGACAGAACCGGAAAGCGGAGGAGACACTGGCATCTGCCCTACAGGGTTTGTGAGTGGCTTTGAGGAGGGAATTCGCATACAGGGCTTGGTTCTCACCTAGCACAGAGAATGCCCTCAATATACATGGTCCATTTCCGCAGCCAAGAGCGCAGGCGTGGAGTCCACCCGCTGAGCGTCTGTTCTGGCTGTGCCGATTCCTGTAATCTACCTATGTTCTCTGATCTGTTTCCTCATCTATACAACTGGGATGATAGGGCTCTTACCTGAAGGTAGGAGGATGCACCACGTGTTTATGGAGTAACGGTAGCACTTTAAATTATTTCTTTGCTGTTTCAACCAATATGTGCATGGAGTGGGTTATACTCTCTGCACTGTTCCAGCTGGGGATGGGGCTCTGTGGCAGAGTGCACACCCAGCATTGACAAGGCCGTGGGTTCAATCCCCAGCACCACAAGGAAACACAAAAAACAACCCGCCCTGTGCACTGTTTTAAATGCTGGGGACACATGAGGACTAAGTCCCTGCCATTGAGGAACCCAAGTTCTAGTCCAGCGAGGTTGACAACAACCACATAAATAAACAAGGAGGCTGGTGTCAGATCATGGTACCTGCAGGGTGGTGTGAAGAGATGGAGGAGGTGACATGTAAACTGAGACATGGGAGGGGCAGTTCCAGTACCGTGGAGGCCCTCGTTTCTCCTTAGCCATTGCTGTGGTGCTTAGTGATAACTTGAGATTTTGAGTGATTGTTGTTAGGTGCCTTTGAATCAGGCCTGACTCATAGAGACCCCGTGTACAACAGAAGGAAACCCTCCCTGACACGGTGCCATGCCTGACACTATGTCACTGCTTCTCTGCTCTTCATAGGGTTCTCAATGACTGATTGTTTGGGGATTGCTTTGGGAGTGGATGGCCACATCCTTCTCCCATTTTTGTGGTGCTGGAGATGGAATCCAGGGCCTCAGAGAGTGCAAGTAGCGCTCTACCCACTGAGCTAAACGCAAGGTAGCCTGTGCAATGCCGCGTCTCAGGAGATGTCGCCCCTGTCAAGTTGCAGCCCCTGGTCAGTGTATTTTTGGAGATCTGAACACAGAAGCCCCTCTGTGTGCCTGAGATTCCCAGTTTTTCAAAAGAATTTTATAACCAGGCAGTCAGTGACTGTTTCAGCTGGCAGTATGTGAAAGCTCCTCTTGTTCCCCATAATCACATTTGAGCCAAAACGAGGGTCCACTAACTCATTCATGGAGTGCTATGCAGGTTTCTAAGGAAGCTGCTGAGCACTGACCTGCATGAGTCACTGGATGCAGGCTGAAGGAAGACAGCAGACTCATGGAGCAGGAGTTCATGAGCAGAGCCTACCAGGACAAGGGCCTAACCGTGTCCACAGCTTGGCTCCATCTCCCAAGGATTCTGGGAGAAACACCTCGTGCATTTGGTTGGGCCAAGTTGGGTTGATGCCTTTAACTGTGTTCTACACAGTGGTGGCCTGGGACTGGGAAGCAGGCAATGGACAGCTAGTCCCACCCCACAGTGTGTGGCCAGACTTGGGGAGGTGCAGACATTAGATTGTGTCTTAGATTCCCAGCTTCTGAACACCTCAACCCCCTCAGTGAGCTCTTCTAGAACCTTCCCTCCCACAGTCCAGTGTCAGTAGGGCCTCCCCCTCTCCTGATTGAAAACCCTTTCCTGGCTCACGTGGGAGAGATGGGACAAACAGGAGCGGGAGGGGAAGCAACATAGCAGAGTAAAGAGGGAAAGAACAGGTACAAAGTACGGAGTGCAATTATACAAAAATCCTATAATGAAACTCAGTATACTCTATACAATTTTTAAAAGCCATACTGTACTGCATAAATATGTACAATTATTACATGTGCATCAAAATCATTTTAAAAAATGATTAAGGAGATGGAATCATTACCTACATTAATTAATTCACATTGTGTTGGTGTTTTGAATTATCACTCTGTACCCCATGTTGTTGTTAGTGCCATCGAATCAGGTTTGACTCACAGCGACCCAAAGAACAACAGAACAAAACCCTACCCAGCACTGTGCCATGCCTGGCACTGTTGTCAGTGTTTCTCTGCTATTCATAGGGTTTTCAACGGCAGATTGTTTATTGGGAGTGGGCTGCTGGGTCCGTCTCCCAAGCCTACAGCACCTGGTGTTCCCAGGCAGTCTCCCATCTGAGGACTAACTGGGCCTGACCCTGCTTAGCTTCCAAGTTCTGATGGGATCGGCCACCAGGGTGGCATGGCTGTAGGCAGGATGGTGCCTGGACCTGTCGCAGGCACTTAGCGAGCGCTCAGCAATTCTTATAGAAGCAAAGATGAAAGAAGGAAACATGAGATGTTATTCCCCCCAAATATCCTGGGAGCTTCTCGTGAGCCTCTGCTCTAAGCCGCTGCCCCCAGCCCAGCCCAGCCCCATGCTGCCAGGGCGAGTCATCTTGCATTAACCAGAGCACTGGCAGGTTAGTTTCGTATTGTCTCTGAAGCAAAGTGCTGCAGTCCACATCTTGGAAAACACTGCCTGTCACAGCCTGTGCTCCAAAGAAAAGTCGTGCACAGCCCGAGGCCACCGGTGGAGGTTGTTCAGAGGCCAAGCCCCACTGATGTTTGGTTTTGTTTTGTTTAACAATTTTTTGGTCTAGTGCAACCTACTTATTGGAATCCTGGCCTACACAACAGTTTACCAAAAGCCCAGAGATGACAAGTGTGAAACCATACCTCCCCAAGGAATAGCCGAGCTATCCACAGAGGAGCTTTGGAAGGGAAACCCCCTGACCGAACTCTGACTCTGAGCAAAGTGACCATCACAACTGGACCAAGCGATTGTCCCCCCTCTGCAGGCTGCCACCTCTTAGGATAAGGGTCACAGTTCAAGGAATACCTACAAAGGTTTACCCAACCCACTTACCAAAATACTTCACCAAGCCCCCTTTGGCTGGTTCTTCTCTTTTTCCTTGGTACCAGTTTAGCTAAATGTGGTGTCCTAATGCTTCGGGGGCTGCTATGAACAGAGTGGGGGCTGGGACTTAGCTCAGTTGGTAGAGCGCCGCTCTGCAGTCTCTGAGGTCCCGAGTTTGATTCCCAGCACAACAAAAATGGGAGAAGGACTTGGCAATCCACTCCCAAGGCAATCCCAAAACAGTCAGCCATTGAAAACCCTAGGAGGGTCGCTATGAGTCAGACACGACTCAACTGCACCTAACAACAACAACAACATGAACAGAGTACCATAGGGTGGAGGGCTCATAAATAACAGATATTTATTTTTTACAGTTCTGGAGGGTGGAAATGGGAGATTGGGGGACCGACATGGCTGGCGTCCAGGGAGGCCTGCTTCCTGGTCCACAGATGACCAACGTCTCACTGCATCCTCACCTGGTAGAAGGAACAAAGAGTTCTCTGGAATCTCTGTTACGAGGGCACTAATCCCATTCAGGAAGGCTCCACGTTTATGACCTAATCCCATCCCAAAGGCCCTATCTCAAAATACCGTTGCATTGGAGATTAGATTTCAACATGTGAATCCGGGCGAGGGGACACAAACATCCATCTGTTGCGCATACACTTATTTATTCTCTGTATAACACCCCACGGGTGCCAGGGCCTGGGATAGAAAAAGAGGAGTTTCTGCTCCCATGGAGAATAGTCTGGACTTGAACCTCCGCCGAGGAAGCTGCTGTTTCTTGGGAGAAAGGAGAGAGTCAAGGCCTCCCAGCGCAGGTCAGAGAAAACAACGACCCAAACATCTCTGTGGCCAGCAGCTGTCAGTCTTCACATCTCCTTGGCTGGTACCCAGGAAGTCGGACTTTGCCGCCATCGTACGCAAGTGCTTCACCCTGAGAGGCGCCTCTGCTCGCGAGGGACTCTCTTGATCCTTCCTGGGCTCCTCAGCGCTGCTGATTCTACACTGCAAGCTGGGCGGTCTCCGCAGGAGCACCCAGGGGCACGGCAGGCTCTGCCCCGTTCGCTGCCAAGGACCGACGCTTCTGTCTTCAGCACTTCCCTCTCTCTCAGAGGCGCCATGGGCCGGGTGCTGGACAGCGAGGGGTGGGAGGAGGTGGCTCAGTCATCCTCGTCGTCCTCCTCGTCCTCCGTGTCCTTGTTGGGGGCGCACCTCTGGAAGCACTGCACCACGGTGGCCAGGAAGAAGCTGGAGATGATGGCGGCGATGGAGACGGCCACCCCCGAGAAGATGATGATGAACAGGTCCGTGAGCGACAGGCTGAACCTGCACTCACTGAAGCTGGCCTCCGACAGCTCCCGCAGGGCCACCTGCCTGTTCTCCATGGGCAGGGAGCACTGGATGGCATCGAGGCCTGCGGAGAGGAGGCAGAAGGAGAGAGGGTTAGCCTGCAGCCCTCCACGGTGCAGAAGGGGCAAGGCCAGTGCTGGCCAGGCCAGCAAAGCAGAAGCAGCTGCCAGAAACAACAGTGGGCAGAGGCTAGCTTAAATGGAATTTAAACTTTAAAAAATTTTTTTTGTTTTTGTTTTTGTTTTTTGTAGTACTGGGGGTTGAACCCAGGGCCTGGCGCCTGCATAGCTTTGAAAGTGCTGGACCACTGAGCTGAGCCCCAGCCCATTTTCTTAACTTTTTTGAGATAGGGTATCAGTAAGTTACACAGACTGTCTCTGGTCTCAAGCTTTCGATCCTCCTGCCTCTGCCTCCCAAGCCGCTGGGATTACAGGCCTGCAACATCATGCCCAGCGCTCAAAAAATTGTTTTTTCATTTTATTTATTTATTTATTTAGATGCTGGGGATCCAACCCGGTGCCTCACACATGGTAGCCAAGCCCTCTACCACTGAGCGGCACCCTCATTCCCCCTTTTTCACTTTTTTTTTTTTTTTTTTGCGGTACTGGGGGTTGAACCCAGGGCCTCGCGCCTGCATGCTCTGCAAGTGCTGGACCACTGAGCTGTGCCCCAGCCCATTTTTTTAACTTTTTTGAAACAGGGTCTCACTAAGTTACGCAGACTGCCTCTGGTCTCGAACTTGCGATCCTCCTGCCTCCGCCTCCCAAGCCGCTGGGATTATAGGCATGGGCCACTGGGCCCAGCTTCACTTTTTTATTTTGAATCAGGGTCTCACTGACTTGCACAGGCTGCCTCTGGCCTCAAGCTTGTGACCCTCCTGCCTCCAGGTCAAGCGTTGGTGGGATCACAGGCATGCACCACCGTGCCCTGTTCAATTCTTTTCCTCAAAGCCTCAGAGTAATCATGTGGGAAAGTCAGAAGGCGCTGGCTCTCCTTGACCTATTTGAGGGTTTCATCCTGTCTTGCTTTGGAGCTGCTGCAGGTGGGGGTGAAGGCACTGTACCCTACGTAGGGCTCAGGACCTCTGCAGATCTCAGGCCAGACCCCAGCCGTGGGGAAGAAGCAGCTGCAGATGCCGTGGACAGGAGCAGCACCCATGAGTTAGGGCCTCTGGCCTGCAGTGCCACTTCCCCCACCGGCAGCCACCTCCTCTTCATCATCCTCAGGGAAGAACAGAACTGAGGGCTGGCCCAGCCTCAGGGGAACCCACTGCCCCAAAAGGGTTTCCCTTGGTTGTTGTTGTTGTTAGGTGCCATTGAGTCAGTATCCGACTCATAGCGACCCTCATAAGGTTTTCAATGGCTGACTGCTTCGGGATTGCCTTGGGAATGGATTGCCAGGCCATTCTCCCATTTTTGCAGTGCTGGGAATTGAACTCGGGACCTCAGAGACTGCAGTGCAGCACTCTACCAACTGAGCCAAATCCCAGCCCTTTCCCTTGGTAGGAGAGGAAAAATAAGGACAGAGCTGTGTTGGGGATTTTTAAAGCACCCCATAAATAGGGTTCCTCTAACCAGCATGAGGGGCTAACACTCAGGCTACATTCTAGTCACTCCTTTATCCCCCCTCCCATCAAGTGAGCAAAGATGGCCCCTGACCAGCCTCAACCACCTCAATTTTGATTGGTTACCCCTAGCACCTCAGTTAAATAATTGCCCCTATCTGGTAGGTATGACAGTTTACCTGCTGTACCTGTCAGGAATGTGCCCTGATTGGCTAATCCCGGTACACACCCCCTCCCAGGAGCCTTTATAAGCAAGCTCCTGGACCCCACCTTCACCTTCTTGTTTTCACCTGCTACCGGACCCCATCACCTTGACCCAGCACTCCCCAAACCTGTGGAAGACCACCTAGCAAACACACAAGTCAAGACCAGGGGCCCCGAAGCACCAAAGGCAACAAGCAAGCCACAAAGAGCCTCCCAATTCCTCCCATCCTTGGGAAGGAGGGAGGCAGAGAAGGAGAGCTGTGAGAGTCAAGACCACTGGACCTCTAGCCCAGGAGAACACCAACTGCTTGTAGCTGTGCCTTTAAGGCTGAGCTGTACAATCAGAGCTAGCATTTGAGCACTTGACAGGGGCTGCTTGCTGGTTGCCCCTCACTTAGGGAATAATCCAATAAAACCTTCCCTCTCCTGTTTCCCACAGAAGGTCTCCTGGGGTCCTTCTTTGGCACCTCCAGCCACTACACCAACCCAATCCAGTGGGTCCCCAATACCCACTCGGTGTCAGGGCAAGGCTCTGACCTCTGCTGGGCCTGAGCCGAACCCTGACAGAGCTGAAGGTGACCCTCAGACGGGATTGGGTACAGAAGCCTGGGAATCACCTGCAGGCTGCATTAAAATGCAGGTGCCCAAGCACCACCCCTGCAGAACTGGGTGTAGCAGGAGAGCGAAGGCAGGACCCCCATTCTGCGTTTTCAGTAACCGAGGCCCACTTTGATGACCATCTTCTAGTTGTCTGACAAAGAGTACAGGGGCCTAGGACACTCATCCCTCATATGACCAGGGGAGCCACTTAAACTCTGCCCTACACATGGGGCTGTCTTTCAGAGTTTGCAAAGCTGCCAGCTGGGAAGTGGCTGAGCCTGGGTTCTGACTCAAGCAGTCTGGCTTCCCAGGCCTGGTCTGCAGCCATTACAACACCAACATGAAAAGAAAGGGGAGAAAAGCCCAGAAGAAAGGGACCAGGGGTGTGGGGACAGGGAGGGGGAGGGGACACACAGGACTGTGACCCAGTCTTCCCACAGTTGCCACCAAGCAGTAACCACAGAAGTTGCTGGTCACCTTGTGTTGAGGGACACGGTCCCTATGAGATGATGGATTTATAACATTTTAGAGACATTGCCAACACCTCTGCTTTCATCAGCAAGCTGTCTCTCTTGGGGAACCGTATCTACCATCAAGTGAGGTAGGGGGTTTCTTCAAGAATTGCAGGCAGGTAAATTCTAACCCTTCCCTCCACCTGTATGGGCCTAGCAGCTCAGGAAACTCATCTAAGGCATGGGAAGCTGAGCACCATAAGGCTGCTCTTCAGATGCTCATTTACTCAGTCAACAGGCACATACTGAGTGCTTTGCCTATGCCTAGGCCTTGCTGAAAAGCAAGATGAATAAGGCCTGCAGCTCAGAGCATAAAGTCTAGTGGGAAGAGCTAGACACCTGCTTATTGATTCACTCAATAATTTTTTTTTTCAGAATTTAGTATTGTATTAGTCTGCTTGTGCACTGCCGTGATAAAATACCTAACAGGAACAACAAACTGGGGCTCACAGTTTAGAGGAGTTCAGTCCATAGAGTCAGGGCTGGTAGCAGGGCCTGTGGCGGAGGACGTCACATCATGGCGTCAGGAAGCAGAGAGAATTTACCGGAAATGAGGTCGCGCCTAAACCCTCCATAGGCCCGCCCACCCTGACCCGCCTCTGCAAAGCCAGCTCCTACCTCCCAAAGACCCACAGCCACCACCTGGGACCACGTGTTCAAACACATGGCCTTTGGGGGGCACTGCGATTCCAACTATAACGCTGGTGTACTAGGACCTGGGGCTACAGCGAGGAGAACAAAGCCCTCGTCTCTTGCAGCTTATGTCATAGATGATAACCGAGTCGAAGAAGCATATAAAACAGTCAGCCATTGAAAACCCTATGAGGGTCGCTATGAGTTGGATACTGACTCAACGGCACCTACCAAACAACAACAGCTTGTGCAATGACACCTCTATTAAAGCCAAAACGGAGAGCTTCTAGACAGCAGAACACACGGAGGCCCGTGGGGGAGGGGTGGTGCCCAGACAGGACGCTGAAGCCCTGCACCCTTCCCACTCCTCCCTCTGCGCATCTCTCCCTCTGTGCCCCCTGAGCTCTGTGAACCCCCCAAGCCACGTAATTGGACGCAAGGAGAGAGCTGCAGGAAGCTGAGTCGTAGCCCATCCGGGAGGAAGAGCAGGCCACAACCTGGGCTCTGCAAATGGCATCTGAAGTGGGGGCAGCTTTG
>VMDO01018722.1:0-41411 GCA_007922755.1 Pedetes capensis
ATGGGTGATTAAAAAAAAAAAAAAAAAAAAAAAAAAAAACGCATGAAAACACTAGTACAATATGGCCCTCGCTTTTCAAGTCCAGAGATTTATTTTTAGTGTAATAAAATAGCTTAATCATCTAGGAGAGTTTAAAAGTTTGGTTGAGAAATTACCTTCTTCTTTTTCTATATTTCATGTGATGTGACATCTTCCAGTTTATATGTACACATATATATTTTTATTGGAAATTTTTAATGTATAACTTAGTGGGTCTCATATTTCCATACATAAATTTCATTGTACATTGCTCATGTTCACTTCCCCCTCCCCCTCTCATGACCCCTGTTCCTCCATCCCTTACCTGTCCATCAATGGTCTGCCTTCTACTTGCATGGCTTTTTTGTGAATCTATTATTTATATAAATCTCGATTTTGCCATAAGGGCAAGATACGTGGTAGTTTCTTTTCTTCCATTACCCTTTCTTCCTGCCACCTCCTCCTTTTCTTTAGCCCATTATCTTTCCCTACTTAAATTCCTTCTGATTTCATGACCTAAATATTTTAATAATGAATATATATTGAAATCTAACATCCATATATGAAAGAAAATATACAAAATTTCTCTCTGGGTCTGGTTTATTTTGCTTAAAATGATCTCTAGTTCCATCCGTTTTCTAGCAAATGCCATAATTTTGTCCTACTTCATGGCAGAATAAAACCCCATTGTGTATATATACCACAATTTCCTTATCTATTCATCTGCTGATGGACACCTAGGTTGTTTTGATTTCTTGGCTATTTTGAGTAATGCCACAATAAAAATGGATCAGCAGGTATCTCTGTGGTGTATTGACTTATATTCCTTTGGATATGTACCCAGAAGTGCTATAGCCAAGTCATATGGTAGTTCTGAGTTGAGGAACCTCCATACTGATTTCCATAATGGCTGCAACAATCTGCACTTCCATTAGCAACATATAAGGAGTCTTTTCTCCCAACAATCTCACCAGCATTTGCTGTTTTGTTGATGGTAGCCATTCTGACTGGATTGAGGTGGTATCTCAGTATAGTTTTGAATTGCATTTCCCTGATGGCTAAGGATGTTGAATACTTTTTCATGATTGTTGCCGATTTGCATTTCTTTTGAGACGTCTCTTTTCAGCCTTTTTGTCCCTTTTTTGAGTAGACACTTTAGTATTTGGTGTTTACTTTCTTGAGCTCTTTACATATTCTAGATGTTAATTCCTTGTCTGATATATAGCTGACAAAGATTTTCTCCCATTCTGGAGGCTGTCACTTCACTCTGATAATTATGTCCTTTGCTGTGCAAAAGCTTTCAAATTTAATGCAATACAAGTTGTCAATTCTTGCTATTATTTCCTGTTGTTTGTTTTGGGGTCCTCTTCAGTTAAGTCCTTGCATGTGACTATGTATTAAAGTATTTTTCCTATGCTGGTGGGATATGGCATTTCCTATTTCCATTGTGCAAGTATTACATCGCTTTTGGTTATAGTTTCATCAATTCGCAAAGTTTACAGAATCCTTTAATATGTAATAAGACTCATATACAACTACAGGTTACAGTCACCTATTTTTTTTGCCATGTATTCATAAAGTTGCATCAATTACATTATTAACTTCTGTTTATCCTTTTATCTTATTTCCCCTTCTGTCTTCCACAACCTTCACTTCCCACCACTAGTCCCCTTCCCACTGCTACTCTTGTATTTTTCCCTTCTTAGCCAAATCTGATTGTTCATTTTTATATATCTATGTATGTACAGCTTTTGAATTTCTTCCTTTAAAATTCAGCTACTACATGAGGGAGAACATATGGCATTTCTCTTTTTGAGCCTGTTGTGTTTTTTTTTTTTTTTTGCTTAAGATGATATTCTCCAGATCCATCCATTTTGCTGCAAATGACATTATTTCCTTCTTTTTCATTGCTGAGTAATATTCTGTTGTGTATATGTACCATAATATTTTTAATCCATTCTTCTATTAATCCTCTAGTAGTTTCAAAGTTTCAGGTTTTAAAGTCTTTGATCCACTTTGAACTGATTTTTATACAAGGTGAGATGATCTAGCTTCAGTCTTCTACATGAAGATACCCAGTTCTGCCAGCACCATTTGTTGAATAGGTCATCTTCTCCAACTTAGTTTTGGTACTTTTGTCAAATATCTGATGGCTGTAGCTGCATGGCTTTTTTCTGGATCCTCTTTTCTGTTCCCTTGGTCTACATCTATTTTTGTGCCAGTACCAGGCAGTTTTTGTTGCTATAGCTTTGTAGCATAATTTGAAACAGGAATTGTGATGCCCCCACCATTGTTCCTTCTGCTCAGGATTACTTTAGCCAATTGTGGCTTTTGTGCTTCCATATGAATTTTAACATTATTTTTTTCTATTTCTGTGAAGAATATCATTGGGATTTTCATGGGAATTGCATTAAATCTGTATATTGCTTTTGGTAATAAAGCCACTTTCACAGTATTAATTCTTCTAATCTATAAACATGGACATCAGTCCACTTCTGGTGCCTTCTTCAATCTTTCTTTAGAGTTTTAGAAGTTTTCATTGTGGAGGTCTTTCCCTTCCTTGGTTAGGTTTATTCCCAGGTATTTTTGTTTGGAAGCTATTTTGAATGGGATTGTTTTCCTGGTTTTGTTCTCATCCTGGTCACTGTTGATACAACAATGTTAATTCTGTATCCCGCTACTTTACTGAAAGGGTTTATCAGCTTTAAGAGTTTTCTGGTGGAACCTTTGTTGTTCTTGTTGTTAGGTGCCATCGAGTCGTCGTGTCCGACTTATAGCGACCCTCATAGGGTTTTCAATGGCAGATTGTTTTCGGGATTGCCTTGGGAGTGGGTTGCCACGTCCTTCTCTCATTTTTGTGGTACTGGGAATCAAACTCAGGACCTCAGAGACTGCAGAAAAGTGCTCTACCAACTGAGCTAAATCCCAGCTCCGGTGGAACCTTTAGGGTCTTCTAAATATAGGATCATATCTATCTGCAACTAAGGATAATTAGATTTCTTCCTTTCCTATTTGGATCCCTTTCCTTTCTCTTGTCTTATTGCTCTGTTAAATTACTGTATTAAATAGCAGTACAGACAGTGAACACCTTTGCCTTGTTCCCAATTTTGGGAGAAATGCTTTCAGTTTTTCCCCATTTAGTATGTTGTCTACAGGTTTCTCATACAGTATTATGCTGAGGTATGTTCCTTCAATTGCTAGTTTCTTCAAGGTTTTTATTATAAAAGGATGTTGAACTTTGTGAAAGACCTTTCCTGCATCTCTGGATAGGATGATGTGGTTCCTGTTTCTGATTCTGTTTATATGCTGTAATACATTTATTGTCTTGCACATGTTCCAACCAGCCCAGCATCCCTGGAATGAAACTAACTTCATCATAGTGTGTCATCTTTTTAACATGTTGTTAAAGTCCGTAAGTATTAAGGATTTTTGTGTCCAGGTTTATCAGTGAAATTGGTCTGTACTTCTCCTTTTTAAATATATCCTTATCTGGTTTTGCTAGCAAGGTAATACTGGCTTCATAGGATGAGTATAGCAGTCTTCCTTCCATTTGTATTTTGTGGAATAATTTAAGGACCACTGGTGTTAACTTTTCATAAAAGGTTTTATAGAATTTAGCAGTGAATCCATCTGATCCTGGGCTTTTCTTTATCAAAAGAGCCTTTATTACTGCTTTGATCCTCAATCTCACTGTTCATTATAAGTCTAAATTGTTTGTATCCTCTTGACTTAATTTTGGCAGGTCATGTGTGTCTAGGAAATGATCCATCTCATCTAAGTTTTCCAGTTTTTTGGAATGTATTTTTTGAAGTATTTCTAATGATTTTCTGGAGTTCACTGATATCTGTTGCAATGTTCTCTTTTTAACCCCTAATTTTCTTGAGTCTCCTCTTTCTTTGGTTTGGCTAAGAGTTTGTTGATCTTGTTCTTCTTTTCAAAGAACCAGCTCTTTGTTTCATCAATTCTTTTTATTGTTCTCTCACTGTCAATATCATTAATTTCTGCTCTGATCTTTTTCCCATCTATTGGTTGTGGGTTTTGTTTGTTGTTCTTTTTCCAAGAGCTAGAGTTGCATCATTAAGTTATTTGCCTGAGCCCAGTCTGATTTTTTCAATGAAGGCACTCATTGCTATAAGCTTCCTTCTTAGTACTGACTTGGCTATATCCAAAAGTTTCTGATAGGTTGTATTTTCATTTTCACTTGATTTTAAGAATTTTTAAATTTCCTCTGGTATCTTTAGGTACCCATTGATCATTTAAGAGCGTATTGTTCATTATCCATGTATTTGTATAGCTTCTACAATTTTTCTTGCTATTCTAGTTTTATACCAGTATGGTCTGATAAGACACACAAAATTATCTCGATTTTCCTGGATTTGTTATGACTTAATTTATGACCTAAATTGTGATCTATTTTAGAGAAAGTTTCATGGCCTTCTGAGAAGAATGTGTACTCTGTAGCTTTGGGGTTAAATATACGGTAAATGTCCGATAAATCCATTTCATCTACTGTGGTGTTTAACACTGAAGTTTCTTTGTTAATGTTTTTGTCTGGATATTCCATTGGTGAGACTGTGGTATTGAAGTTATCCACTATTATTGTCTCTGGACTTAGCTGTCCCTTCAAGTCCAGTAGTGTTTATTTTTTTTAATGAAGTTGGGTGCCCCAATGCTCTTTGCATATTTATTTATAATAGTTATACCTTCTTGGCCAACTTTTCCCTTTATTAATTTGTAGTGACCTTTTTTGTATCTTCAGACTAGTTTTAACATGAAATCTACTTTGTCTAAGGATGGCTACTCCTTTTTTTTTTTTTTTTTTTTTCAGCTTCCAGTTGCTTGGCATATCAATTTCCATCCTCTCACTTTTAGTCTGTGGGTGTCCTTGCCAGTGGGATGTGTTTCTTGCAGAGTAGTTGTTGCATTTTTTTTTTAAATCCAGCCAATTAATACATGTTTTTTAAATGGAAAGCTAAGACCACTTGTATTTAGGGTTATTATCGAGAGAGGTTTGCTGGTTCTTTGGTGTCTTCCTGGTTGGTTCATATACTATTCATTATTTTCTTTTTCCCTTATATTCTGGGTTTGCTGGGGTTTTTTGGGTTAGACATGACTTCTTTCACAGTTCTCTTTAGTTTTTCTGCTCCTCTCACAAAGTTAATTCTTTCTTGTACTCTCATGGTGAAGACTGTCTTTCTTCCACCTGTGTGTATAGGATTCCCTTGAGTATCTTCTGCAATCCCGGCCTGGTAGTTATGTATTGCTTTAGTGTGTGGTTGTCACAGAATGCCTTTATTTCTCCATCAATCTTAAATGAGATCTTTCATGGACATTATAATCTTTGTTGGCAATTATTTGTTTTCAGGGCTTGAACTTTATCTTTCCATGTTTTCCTAGAATTTAGGGTTTGTGTGCCGGGCACGGTGGGGCACACCTGTAATCCCAGCGGCTTGGGAGGCAGAGGCAGGAGGATCGCAAGTTTGAGACCAGAGGCAGTCTGTGTAATTCAGTGAGACCCTGTCTCAAAAAAGTAAAATAAAATGGGCCAGGGATACAGCTCAGTCATCCAGCACTTGCAGAGCACACAAGTGCGAGGCAGTGGGTTCAACCCCCAGTACTGTAAAAAAAAAAAAAAATTGGGTTTGTGTTAAACAAGCTGATGTAATTCTCATGGGTTTTCTTTTGCGAGATGGTATTTTCCTCATGCAGCTTTTAATATTGTTGCTTTATTTTGTAATCTTGGTATTTTAATTATTATGTGTCATGAGGAGGTTCTTTTTTGGGGCATGTCAGTTTCGTGTTCCAAATGTCTCTTCTGGTTGAATGTCCATTTCTTTCCCCACATTTAGGAAATTTTCTGCTGTAATTTCACTGAATAAGTTTTCTATGCCTTTAGTTTTTATCTCAACTCCTTATTCTACCTCATGGATTCTTAAGTTTGGTCTCTTAATCATGTCCCAAAGTTGTTGAAATTGTGGTCCATGTTATTTATTTTTCTTTTGTTGATATGTGAATGTAGTATTTTGTCAATCTTTTCACCTATCCCTGATATTCTATCTTCTACTACATCTAGTGTACTGGTGATGCTTCCTGCTGTTTTTTTTTAATTTTTATACTGAGTTCTTCATTTATAACAAATCTGCTTTACTTTTAATTTTTTTTCAAAATTTCAATTTCCTTGCTGAGTTTCTCATCCATTTTGCTGGCTTTGTCCTCCACATTTCTGACCTAGATTCTGTACTGATTTTCTAACTTCATTTGCTTATTTGTGTCTTCTTTGAAGTTATTGTTCATTTTTACAAGTAGATTCTTAAATTCTTTGACATTTCAACTGTTTTTAAATCTTTGAATTCGGTGGCTAAAGAATCATGGTCTTTTGGAGATGTGTTGTCTTGCTTTTTCATGTTTATGTTTCTAATTTGTGATTTGTTCATCTGTAAGGGAGGATATCATATACCATTTTATTTAGAGGTCTTCTCAGTAAGCAGCTTTCTCTTGAGATCACACTCTCCAGTTCCACTCCCAGGGAGAAAGACAAAGCACTGTAACAGGTATAATACCAGACTAAACTAGATACAGAAACACTCTTAAAATCACTTAATGCCAACCGCTGCATTATCAATGTCCATAGAACAGAGAATGGTAAGCTATGAGGTTACAAAATACTTATGGGGAAGGTATAAACAGTATTTGCCTGAAGAAAGAAGGGAGACAGGAGGATGCCTCAACGGTGAAGTAAAAGAAAGGAAAAAGGCGGGAGTGGTGGCACATGCCTGTAATCCCAGCGGCTCGGGAGACAGAGGCAGGAGGATCGCAAGTTCAAGACCAGAGTCAGTCTGTATAACTTAGCGAGACCCTGTTTTAAAAAGTAAAAAATAGGCTGTGGGTGCAGCTCAGTGGTCCAGCACTTGCAGAGCATGCAAGCGCAAGGCCCTGGGTCCAACTCCCAGTACCACCAAAAAAAAAAAAGAAAAGGAAAAAGAAAGGAAAAAGATCTAGAAAGGAAATGAATGCTAGGAAGAGGGAGGAAAAGGAGCTAAAGATTAAAAAAAGTGATTGCACCATAAAGTTAAAGATATATAAAACAGAATTAGATAAACATAAGCAGAGCAGTAAGAATTAGTAAGTCTATAATGTTTAAACTATACTAAATAGAAAAAAAGAGATACAGAAAAAGGTAGGCAGGCTGGCCGAAAAAGAGGAAAAATAAATAAAAAAGAAAAAAAGATAAAAACTAAACTAGGAAAAAGGGAAGTGAAGAAATGAAAAATAACTTTGAAAAGAAGGGGGAGAGGGGAAAGAGCCAGATACCAATTTGCTTCCCTGAAACTCAAGCATTTCTGAGAGCTGAAGCAGGAGAATCTTAAGCCACAGGCCAGAGGCAGCCTATGCAATTCAATGTGGGCCTGCCTCCAAGCAAAAGAAAAAAAAAGGCTAGGGATACTACACTGTGACACAGCAAATACCCCAGCACAACAAGAAGCAAAAAAAAAGAAGAAAAGGTACTAGTGGAGTTTCTTTCTGTGGCCTCAAATGTTGAAGTCTGTTATGTGGAAGTGGTGGTCTGACTATGGCTCAGCGTTGACAGTCTCTGTAGTTCCTCTTAGGAGATGGGGCTTGCCTCTCAGCAATTTTTCCAAGCCTCTTGCTGCCTGAACCTCTCAGTGTATCAGCGTACTATCTCCCTCCTCACAGCAACTGTGCACTGTAGGTATGTACCATGCTGGGGCTGTGGTGTAGGTCACCCCCCAGCTCTCCACAGGTGATAATTCTGTTTTTCCAGGTCCCTTGGGAAGCTCAGTCTAATACAATAGGTTCCCTCTCAAAATGGTGCCAGATCTCTGCCCTCTGGGATATGGTGCATGGAAGAGAGAGTCACTTCTTCAATGTTGAAGCCCTCAGTGAGGGAGAGCCACTATGTCTGCAAGTCCCTGGAAGAGGTCAAGGGCTTCAAAGACTGTGGACCTATCCTGTGTGACCACCAGTCTGACAGCCAGGGCTGTCTGGCTTACCTCCTTGGATGAGGGCTCCATTTTCCCTCCCCCACAGTAAGCCAAAGCTAGGGATGTGTTCTGTTCAGTCCTTCTTGCTATTCAGTTCTGCTATCCGAGACTATCCACCACTTTCCTCTGTGGTTTCTGTGCTTCTCCAGATCATCATTTGCTGGAAAACACTCCACTCCTTCCTATTCTAACTCTTTTGTTTTATGACATCACATGGAGGCTGCCTTTAATCTGCCATCTTAAACTGGAAGTCTTACCTTTTCTTTTTAGGTGTGTCTCTTTCATATTCCACAAAATCAAAAACCAACTTAGATACAATATCGTCAACAACTTGATACTGGTTACTCTGTGCAAAGTTTCTGTGTTGTTCACTTAGAAGGTGCTAAAACAAAACAATACAAATCATAAAATTATATTTTTAGACCAACAGATGTTTTTGTGCAGTATTTCTAACATTTTTATGCTTCCAAAACTAGGTTTCTGATAACTATGCCAAACTCCCCCAAAGGAAAAAAAACAAACAAAAGAAGCAGAAATAAAGAAAATACTTTACTAGACTTCAAAGAAATGAATCACTGTAAAACCAAAGATTCAAGAAATAAAAAATAAAAAAATGTTCCTTTCTTTATTTTTGGAGACATGGTCTCACTATGTAGCTCAGGTTAGCTTCAAACACATGATCCTCTTGCCTCTGCCTCCTGACTGCTGGTATTATAGGAGTGGACCATCATGCTCAGCTCCTTTATTCTTAATCACTAAGAAATATACAAATGAAAAACTATAAAAGACATAATCTTAAATTCCATTCAACATCTACCTTTGTGGCCACCAGTGGACAACTTTTTCTTTTCTAGTCCCAACATTTCCTAAGTATCAAGTAAGAATCATAAACTTAACATTAACAAACACATGCATTCTAGACTACTCTGTTGTTATAAATGCCAAGTAAAATTTCAAGATCTGTAACTTTAAATTTCAAAGTAATTTTGAGGAAGAGGAAAACTTTCTGGGATACTTTAGTTTCTGAATAAATACAATTTTAAACTAACCATTTTCTCTGTTTTCTCATATAAGGAAAACATAAAAGAACCTGACAGGAAGTATGGATATATCCAAACTGAGAGTCTGAAGACACATACTTTATGTATCAGTATTTTAAAGATTTATTTTTTTAACTTTCCCATCATCATCTATCAAAATCAAACAAAACATTACAATAACACAACCCCCTCCCTTTTTTCCAAATGGAGTCTTGTTGAGTTGACTAAGCTGGTCTTGAATTTATGCAAATGATCCTCCTATTTCAGCCTCCTGAGTTGCTAGGAAAACAGGCATGTAAGGCATGCACAACCACACTTGGCTATCTATTACAGTGGTAGCCTGGCACTCAACCACAGTCCATTTTAGAAGTCTGGTTGAATGCCAATCAATTCGAGTGCCAAACACTTTTTTCCCATAAAAAATAATAAAAATGTATTTATTGGTTCCAGCACCATACTAAATGGCTAATCCAGGTACACATACACCACTCACATACTTTGTAGTAAATTCTTTTCTTAATTCAATTGTTCTTATTGTTTTCCATTTTCCTTCACTTTTAGCAATAGAAAGTTTCTTGAGTGTCATGATGACCACATGGTATACTTGTGTGTGTGTGTGTGTGTGTGTGTGCACGTGTGCGTGTGTATAAGAAACCCCACAAGACTGTGAACACACCACTAGGACAGGTCTTTTTGGCTTGAAATAGAAACATAAATACCACTTTCCCTTTCATTTCACACGGAAGCAACACAGGTAAGCACGGCATCTCATATAGATTTTAGCATGATGGTTGAATGCTGAGCAAGTGATTGAGCACAGAACCAGAATTCTCTTGAAAATATTGGTTGATGACTAAAGTGTTCCAACACAGGGCAGTTCAAGTGCCAAGGTACAATTCAAATAATGACAGCTAAGATTAATAAGGGAGAAGAATCTGGCATCCCACTCTTGAAACAATCAGCCATTGAAAACCCTATGGATAGCAGAGAAGCACTGTGAGAGATAGTGCCTCTTTCATTCTGTTGTACTTATGAGTCAGAGCTGACTCAATGGCAGCTAACAAGATTAATAAGCACTATATGCCAGGCTCCGTCCAAGGTCACATAGACAAGAAACCAGGATTCAAACCTGGGCAGGCTGGATCCAAAGTTCCTGCGGTTCTCATCAGCTTAATAATTTCCCTCTTTAAAACTCTACCTTCATAGTTGGGCGTGGTGGCACACGCCTGTAATCTCAGTGAATAGAGAGGCGGAGGCAAGAGGATCCCAAGTTCGAGACCAGAGGCAGTCTGTGTAATTTAGCAAGACCCTGTCTCAAAAAGTTAAAACAAAATAAAACAAAACAAAACAAAAACCTGTCTTCATCCCTTATGCCCGTCTAATTATTTTTTCTTTCTGCTACCTCAGAGAATTCGTCACTTTCTTCTTCTCTTCCCATTAATAATAACAAGCAACTTTTTAAAAAAATTGTTCAGACCCAAAATATAGTCACTCTTGACCCCTCCCATCTTTAAAATACACCCACAATCTGACATTATCTCAAGTACTCCTAAAACCACTTAGTCCAAGCCACAGTCCTGTGTTCTTTGATCCCATCGATCAGTTTAGGACTTTTCCTCTTGCTTATTTCAATATCCACAAGTTTTGTTATTTCATTTCTCTCTAGTCTCTACTTAAATGCCACCTTATCAGGTAGGTATTTCTTATCTAGTCTAAATAAATGGCAAACATCTCCACTCCTGTTTTGTTTTTGGCATAGCACTGATCTAACGTTCTCTTATAAATACTTGATTATTTCTATCTTTTGGTTTTCTGTCTCCCTCCCTTGCTCCCCAGAATGTAATATTCACAAAGGAAGAGACTTGGTCTCTTTTGTTCATTTCTAATGGCCCAGCACAGTGATCAATAACACACTAGGTGCTCAATACATATCTGTAGAATGAATAAAAGTTATTTTCCAATATTCATTTCTCTCCTTTTGATTCTTAAAATTTAACTTGTTTCAGGCTGAAGATGCAGTTCAGTGGTGGAACACTTGCCTAACATATGTAAGACCCTGGGTTCAATCCCCAGAACTGCAGAAACAAAACAAAACAAGGTCCTATTATAAAGAAATATAGCCTATCTATAATTAAATCAAAATCTGAATAAACTAAAATTTAAATAGCAAATACTATTCTGAGTTTTAGAAATATCAATCCCATAAATGTAAAATCACATTTACAGTTTCAAGATCCTCATATTTCTGTAAGCAGCATTCACAATATCCTTTTTTTTTCTTCTCTTTCAAATGGAGTTGAACTGGGGTTCCACCACATTTATCACCTTCTGTTTGGATTCTGGTAATAGAAATACATGACAGAAAAATTAACTGCTAAATTTAAGGAATAATGTTTAAAATTTAGTGTCTTATCATGTATAGAATCTACAATAATTTGTAGACTTGCATCAGAAAACACTTTTTTCCCCTAAAAATACTTTTAACTGTATTTCTTTTTAAAAAATTTAAAAGTAAACTTATAATGTGAGGACTGTTCTGGAGAGTATTTCAGATGGCTCAAGAGCAATAAGATATTTTCATTGTTTGCAAATATCTTAATCCCCTCCAAGTATATAAACTGTCTAAATAATGCACACATGTAACAGATTCAGACTTCAAATCTAGCAAAGGGACAATAAAAATATACCAGTGAGAAAAGGAAGCAGAATAGGGGTTAGAAACATATACCACAACCACAACAGCACAAAATAAACCATTTCAAATGTTCATAAAGCAAAAATTGCTTGAGATGATAATCTAAATCATACTCCTAGAAGTAAAGATTTAAACTAACCTTAGTTTAACCTGAGTTTGCTTTTGGATGCTAGATGACTTATCTACATCAAATGGACTGCAGGGCTTCTGAGTAGAATAGTTTATAAAAGGCATATTGCTCAACTGAAGATAAAATGGCCTATAAAGTCTAAAAGAATAAAAAGACAAATACATGAGATTCTCTATGATTAAAGAAAAACAAGTTTTAAAGTCTTTTATCTTGAAATCATACAAGTCATCTGGAATCGAAAATAAACAACAGAAATCGTGTAGGGGTCAGCTGCTCCTCAACTAATTTGGAGTCCTAATTTTGACATTTAAGAACAATTTTTAAATTGTCATAAGATACACATAAGATTACCACCTTAATCACTTGAAATTGTACAATTTAGTCACATTAAGTATTTGTAATGTTGTGGAACCATCACCACCACCATTCATCTCTAAAACTTTGCTAATATTACAACTCTGTATTCATTAAAAAGTAACTCTCCATTCCTCCTTTTCCCTCAGCCCTTAGCAATCAGCAATCAACATTTTTACTTGCTCTTGGGAAATTCATGGTTTTACATGCTTTAGGTAAGTGGGACAACGCAGTGGTTTTCCTCTTATTTCACTTAGCACAATGTCCTGAAGTCTCACCCACGCTAAATCATGTCAGAATTTCATTTTCAGACTTAGTATTCCATTGTATGCATGTACATATACCCTACATATTTTAGCTACACATTTGCTGATCAATGAGGGTTGCTTTCTACCTTTTAGCCATTATTGTTGTTGTTAGGTGCCGTCGAGTCGGTATCTGACTCATAGCGACCCTCATAGGGTTTTCAATGGCAGACTGTTTCGGGACTGCCTTGGGAGTGGATTGCCAGGTCCTTCTCCCATTTTTGCAGTGCTGGGAATTGAACTGGGGACCTCAGAGACTGCAGCGCAGCGCTCTACCAACTGAGCTAAATTCCGGTCCTTTAGCCATTATATATATATCATATATATATACATATATATTTGGGAGAAGGACCTGGCAACCCCCTCCCAAAAATCAATCTGCCATTGAAAACCCTACGAACAGCGAAGAAGCACTGACAATAGTGTTTCACCTGTTGTACGTATGGTCGCTATGTCTGATACCGGCTCGAGGGTAGCACCTAACAACAACAACAACATACATATATATATTCTGGATATATAGTAGATATATGACTTGCAAATATCTTCTTCCACTTACTGGGTTACCTATACACTGTTCTGTCCTTTGATGTGCAGAAATTTGTAATTTTGATACAGTTCAATATTTTTAAATCTTTTATTCTGTGCTTATAGTATCATATCTCAGAATCCATTCCCAAATCCAACCTCATGAAGCTTTTTCCTTATGGTTTCTTCTAATAGTTTTAGGTCTTTGATCTATTTTGAGTTCATTTTTATATATGGTATAAGGTAAGTGTCCAACTGCTTTCTTCTTTTTCAATTTTTCTTTAAAAGATTACTTTTTCCATTGAATGAACTTCCTACCCTGTTAAAAATCATTTCACCATATGTGTGATGGTTTATTGCTCAGCTTTCTATTCTGTTCTGTTGATCTGTATGTCTGCTTTTATGTCATTTCAAAGTTGTTCTGATTATCATAGCTTTGTAGTTTTGAACTCAGAGTATGAGAAATCAAACTTTGTTCTTTTTCAAGATTGTTTTAGGTATTTGGGAATCCTTGTGATTCCACTTACGTTTTGCATTTTAGGATAGATATTTTCCATTTCTACAAAAAAAAATCATTGGGGTTAGGGGCTTTTTTTTTTTTTTTTTGAGACAGGGTCTTGTTATGTTTCCTAGGCTAGCCTGAACATCAAGATCTTCCTGACTCCTCCTCCCAAATGCTGGGATTACAAATGTGCACCACCACACCTGGCCAGGCTTAATTTTGAGTTGTATTTTTTCTTCACAATAAGACATTTCTTAAAAAGAGAGGTTTTTAACAAACCTTTGAGTACCCAAGAGACTTAAACAAACATGACCAAATGAATAGAAAATTAAGAGAAAGTAATCTAACTCTCCCATTCCAAACTTACTTATGTTTATAGTTTTCATTAAGATCCTATAAAACTTAAGAGTAAATTTTAGAAATCTATCTTATTAGATGTATTTGGATTTTATATTTCCAAACAGTATCTAATATTTTTTCACAATCTTTAGTGTTCCTAAATCATATAGTACTGCATTTAATCAGAAAATGATTATTTGAAATACTAAACAATGAGTTGATTTCATGATTGTTCTAAACCAGATACTTTGAAGATAAATTCAGTCCTCAAACACAAACAAATTAATGCTACATGCACATTAGTATAATATAAAGGAAACTAACAGTATTAACGTCACTAGCTTAATTGGTTATAAGATTTTTTTCCTTTAGTATTGTACTTATATCATATAGATTGGACTTAAGATACTTACTGGCTCATATCTTCAACCTTTACAAAAGGCTTTTTGAGTCTTCCTGCTTGAGGACATAGAAAACACAATATTAGATACCTGCAAATCAATTATTTTTTCTTTTTGTAAACAAAATAGTCTGGAAACAACCCCCCCAAAACCCAAAATAACCTATAGAATTGAAAGTTTTAAGCCTTAGTTGAAATATTTTCCAATGTTACCCAATTTCCAAAAATACTAGAAACTCTATTCATATTCTGAGATTCTTAAACTGAATGGAGCTCCCAAAGGGTGTATGAACAGAATTCAGGAGCAATATGAATTAGAATGGGAAAAATTTATACTTTTATTTTCACAAAACCCTGATACTTAATATTGCCTCTAAATATAAAGATAAGCAACAAATAAGCTGGGATTAGTAGTACTTCTAACTTTGATACCACTAGAAACAGATACTTTCATATCATATTATTAATGATATCCCAAAGCATTGTTTATGCTTGTTATTTAAAAATTACAGTAAAATTAGAATCACCAGAATTTGTTTTAAATATGTAGTAAAAAGCAAGTATATCACTATTTCACATTAAAAACTGCTTTGATAAATGAAATTTCTTAGATGCTCTACCACTAGCGGGACCTCCCAGCCTGTTTTATTTAGTTAGAGACAAGGTCTCATTAAATCGCACAGACTGCCTCTGGCCACAAAATCACAATTCTCTTGTCTCAGGCTTCAGAGTAGCTGAGGTTACAGGTGTGTGCCATGTCATCTGGCTATGTTTTTCAAAAATTATTACTCCAGGTTGGGAGGGCAGCATAGCTTCACCAGACTGTCACAGAGGGCCATATTCTAAAAATGACCAAGATATCCCTGAATCATTTAAAGAGCAATTTATATGATCTTACAAGATCTTTATATGATTTGTTCTGTTTTCTACAAGTAAATCAAACATATCAAAATACTTACTTCTCGTTTTTTGTGTTCCAATACCAACTCTTTTCCCCTTTAAAAAAAAAAATACAGTACAAGAAATTGAGTTTGAAACTACAGTGAATACAGCAATGACAATTATTCAACACCCTCAAAATAAAAACATTCGTACAGGAAAATTACTATGTAAAAGAGAGGTGATGAGGGGGAGGAATCTTGCTTTTTTAAAGTCAACTAGAGCAATTAAACAATGATCATTCAACAATTAAAGATCTTAAAGCATTGGTACAGAATTCAGTATTATAAACTCCACATTAGAATATACCTAACAAGTACTTTGCATTCTATACAATGGTTTTAGCCTTCACAGAAAGAAATCAACGAATAAAGAAAAGGTACAGTTAACAAAATAATCTGAAAAGCATGTAAGTTATTTTATTCCCTTATTCAGTTTATGTTAAACTGAACAAAAGGAATTAATCAAATATTTATTATCATCTGTCATTTCAGGCCAATGTGAAAAATGTAAGTGACAGAGTAATCAATCCCAATGATAACAGTAAAAATTTTGAACAATATTCAATAAGCAACTACGTGAATGTGCTTAAAAATTTCAAAAAGGAGGCAGACTGTGGAAAGGATTAGAACATGGACCTTCAGTCATGGATTTGACAGCACTGGCAAAGCCAGTGGTTAAAACTCCTACATTAACTTCATCTTTCTGGTTATAAGAAAAAGGCTCTAGTGTCCAAAGAATACCAAAGGAATCACTGCTATTTTTTCTTCTTTTATTTCTTCCACAGTTTGCATTAAGGGTGGGCTCACCACCCTCAATTACAAAGCTACAGTTGTACTGGTATTATGTTGTTGTTGTTAAGTGCCACTGATTTGATTCTAACTCATAGCAACCCTTACATGGCTTTCAATGGCTGATTGTTTTTTCTGGGATTGCCTCGGGAGTGGATTGCCACATCCTTCTCCCATATAGGTATTATAGGCAGCTAAAACAGAAACCCTCACTTTCTTACTAGTGAAACTGGGAAAAGGGCCTTTGTGGACTAAGGATTGAAGGGGAAATCTAAGAAAGGAGCACACTGGAGAAAAAGATCTTTAATTTCCCCTATAAATTCAAACAAATGCGTGGCTTAACTCCAAGTTGCACATGCTAAGGAGAGATCCAAAGCAACAGTCGTAGCAAGGACTTTGAAAATGGAACTAAGATTAGAACACTGCCCAAATCTTAGACTGACCTGTATATGTAGTATGTGCATGGGACAAACCCAAATTTGTATATAACTCTTTGAAAAATGGAACATATTAGAACCACCACCCACAAAAATTAAGAATCGACAGTCTGAATAAAACTGGATGACTGCCTGCTAAAACAACAGTAAAACAAAACAGAAAACCAAACAACAAAAAACCCTCTCCCCCCACAAAAGCATTCTCTATACTATTGTAATAGAACTGGAGCCTACACAACATAATGTTTAAAATGTCCTGTATATAGTCGGAACTTATCTGACACATAAAGAATCAGGAAAAAAATGATCAATTCTTGAAGGAAAACAACAATCAGGTGCCAACCCCAAGATGTTATTGATGTCAGAATTGTCAGCAGAAGACTTCAAAAGTGAAGGTAAACACACTTAAAATGAACATAAAGACATAAATTCTCAGTATAAAAACTGTAAGAAAGAATCCAATGGAAATGACAGAATTGAAAATAATACCTGAGATACAAAATTCACTGGATGGGCTTTACGCAAAGAATGTAGATGACAAAGTGAAGTGTCAGCAGACTCAAAGATATTAATGAGTAGCAATCTGCATTTATAAGAACAGACAGAAAGACACTCAGAGAAACCAAAATGAACAGAGCCTCAGGGGTGTGGTGGTATAAAATCAGTACTTTAGTGTTACTGGAGTTGTAGAAAGTGTCATTTTTCTACTCAAAAATCAAATTTTATTGTATCATAGAAAACTACCAAAACATCCCAAACTACTTATGGGTGCATGTCTTTATATGCATTCTCCTATGAAATTTATTTTCATTTGGATGTCAGTCATTTAAGGACTGAATGATGGAAAAGAGGACCACAAAAGAATAGTCTGCAGTAATGAGAAGAACAAGGAGAAAGCTAAGAGGTAAGAGAAATTCTAGATAAGAATAGAGAAGTTTAAGGAAACAATGGACAACAGGTGGGAGAACCAATATGATTTGGCAAACTGGTCAGGAGTTTCATACCTTGTAGGTCGAGAGTTAAGTGGGAAATATACAAAAAGAGATCTGAGAAGTATGGATGAGAGGGTTATAGAGATTGGACAGGTGGGTAAGGGTGTGGGATCAATGGAGGTTTTATTGCATTTGTTTTAAAGGATGGAAAAAGGTTGAATCTGTATAGAGTCTTCAAAGAAGAAACAAGGAAAGAGATTAAAGAGACTGAAGACACAGGAACATAAGGTCTAACAGAGCACAATGCCCAATATTGTTATGTAACAAATATTTCAAGGTTGGACTAGCTACCTACACTATTTAACAAGATTTTGTTATACTATCATCTAGAGCAATTGAAAAGTATATTCCCTACTTATGATCCAAAAAGGAATGCATTACAGTACTTATATTAGGAATTTCTTGTTGAATAGATTAATCTAGTGTTTTTCTAAGGAACAAAAGTATCTATTAAAAATCAGCAGCAAAAAAGGAATTAAAAAAAATCTCTACCACTATGCCAAGCACAACTTTTATCTCATGAGTACAATCCTTAAGTTAAATGACACACAATTTAGAAACAAGCTTACCCCTGAGATATTCTGGTAATATTTCCTAAGTGGTACCAAGAATTTCAGATACATAAGTAACAAATTTGACCAGTTTATAAAAGTAGTTTAAAAATTAAAGAAAACAACATACCTCATCTCTTACAGAGGTACTTGATTTCTTGAGTAAATATAACTCTTTTTTCTTTTGTTCAATGTAGCATCTGATGTCTTTATTGAAAGAAAGAAGAGCTTAAGATTAGTAATTTTACCCTTGGAGTTGAACAATAGTATTTTCTTGGAGTTGTAATACCGTTAAGGTAAAGGAGTCAGCATTAGAAGTATGCTTTTATTATCAAAATTTTTCATTATGTAAAGTTAGGAATCAAGGGGCAGACATGAGTACTTGTAACAAATATTGGCAAAAGACATTTATAAGATCCTTACCATCAATATGAAGAATTTTTACTCCCCATGATAAAGCATTTGATAATATACTATTTGAAGGAATTAAGTCCTGTAAAAAAAAATTGATAATTTATCTAATTACTATTTAAAAAAAATTAAAGGTCAATGTCACTGAAGTGGTTGCTCGTAATAGGTCCTATAGAGTTATAATAGCAACAAGGGCCTTATTTTTTCTTTTGCCATTTTTAAAATCAATTTCACCCAATATATTCCTATGTTCTTGACATTTTGTTTTGTTTTGTTTTTTTTAAGACAAGGTCTCACTATGTAGCCCATAGCGACCTTGAAGTCACGTGGATCCTCCTGCCTCAGTTTCGCAAGTGCAAGGATCATAAGAATGCACTACCACACCTGGTCGACAACGAAATGTAAAGCAATACTTTAAAAGGCCACAAGATGGGGATGTTTCACCATGAAAAGTAGATTCTGTTATTTGTAAAATGAGATACAAGCTACAATTTAGGTTTTTCCTATTAAAAAATGAATGAAAGGAGTATTTCAAAAGTATCTATAATTTCCAGTTGAACTTTTTTGTTTGTTTTGAATCCAAAGTCTTGTATGTGCTAGGAAATAACTCTACCACTGAGCACTAAGCTGTATCCCCAGACAGTTGAATATTTAGCAATAAAATATACAGTGTGAACTTTTTAAATTCCTACTTACATGATCCTTGATAGCTTTTTCAACTAATAATTTTCCTCGGCTTAAATACACCTATAAAAAGATCAAGGAAAACAAGTATAATGAATCGTTGGAGAAAAGATTAGAAAGGTAAACTACACAAATTTATTTGTGTAAGTCTTTTTCTTCCTTTTTCCTTTTCTCCTCCAGTAGTGGCGGGTTCCTCCTGAGTTGCTGGCATTACCAATGTGCACCACAGTGCCCAACTTTATTTGTATTATAAGTTTTAATGGCTACCAATACAGTAAGTATATGGGTCAAAAGTTAACTTTTTTTAAATGCAAAAGACCCTATCAAAAGGTATTTTTCTTTTTTTGATAGAGTCAATAAATTTAACTGAATGAGAGACTGTGGAGGTCAGTTTTGTCATAAATTCTATTCAACGTGAAAAATAAAATAGCTAGGTTCCTCTGGAATTTTATACCTATAATTAGCTGTTTTACATTTTAGTTTCTTATTAAATTGAAACCCAAGGTCTCACACATGCTAAACAAGTGCTCCACCCCTGAGCTGCACTTCTAGCCCCTTTTTAATTTTTTATTTTGAGATGAGGTTTCAGAAAGTCAAGCAGGCTTGGTTCATGCCTCAAACCTGTAATCTTCCTGCCTCAGCTTCCTGAGTTGCTGGGATGACAGTTGTGTACTTTGGCATCTGGTTTAAATGGAAGATTTAATAAAATAAACTTTATATATACTTTTTTTTTTTTTTTTTGGCAGTACTGGGGGTTGAACCCAGGGCCTCACGCTTGTATTCTTTGCAAGTGCTGGACCAGTGAGCTGCACCACCCCCCAGCCCCCCCCCCCTTTTTTTTTTTAAGTTTTTGAGACAGGGTCTCACTAAATTATGCAGACTGCCTCTGATCTCAACCTTGTGATCCTCCTGCCTCCCAGGCCGCTGGGATTATAGGCGTATGCCACCGCACCTGGTTTCAACTTTATATACTATTTTTATAAATTATTTCATTTTTAAGTAAGACACCATGAAAAGTAGTTGAAATGCTATAAGCAAAAATTAATTCGAACTCAGCTAAATGATGTGGCGCATGCCTATAACCCCAGCCACTCAGGAGGCAGAGGCAGGAGGATCACAGGCTTAAGGCCAGAGTCAGCTTGCACAACTTTGAGAGACCTTGTCTCAAAACAAGAGAAAAAGGAAAAAAGGTAAATAATCAATAATCGCTGGTGTATCAACTCCTTGCTCCAAAAAAACATTAACTGAGAGTATGCATGAGCCTCCCTTGGTCTCTTCTCCCTTCTTTGACATTTTTTTCTCCTATACATCATGTCTTCTTTCTCCTTCCTTCCTCTTTTCTTTTCTCCTTTCCATTTCCTTTTTCTTTTCTTCCTTTCCTTCCATTTCCTCCCTCTCCCCCTTTCTTTCTCCCATCCACCTTCTCTCCCTTCCTTCCTTTTCATTCTTTCTTGGTAGTGGGGGGCTTAACTCAGGGGCTGGCACATATTTTGCAAGAGCTCCACCACTGAGCTATATAGCCCTAGCACTTAAAAATTTTTTTTATCCTGACAGAGGGTCTCGCTAAATTATGCAGGCTGCCTCTAGCCTCAAACTTGTGATTCTCCTGCTTCCTCCCCAAGTTACTGAGATTATGGGTATATGTGCCACTCAGCATGGCCCATGTCTCTTTTCCTTAGTGATTTCCTTTGTAATTAATTCATTTTTTCCTACCTGTTTTGCCATCAGTTTACCTGCTTTTAACATGGGTACAGGAGGTAATTTGAGGATATTTTTAAAAATAGCAATTACATTTCAATCTAAAAATTTAGACAAACTGAACATTTTATCTCTTAACCTCTTCCTCTCCCCAAAACCAATTATACAGATTTGATTTGTCCTTCCTTGTATATTCTAACTTATAGGCACTGGAGTGGTGGGGTGTGATATCAGTAAATTCTGTAACCAGGGTTGGCAACCTTTTTATACAAAGGGCCAGACAGTATACATTTTAGGCTCAGTAGACCAAATGGTCTCCATCACAACTACTGAATTCTAATGAAAGCACAAAAGCAACCGTAAGTAATACCCACATAAATGGGTATAGCTATGTTCTAATTACTCTTTGTTGAAAATGAAATCTGTATTTCATATCATTTCTACTTGTCACAAAATATTCTTTTGATATTTTCCCACCAGCCATCTAAAAATGTAAAAACCATGCTTTGTTTGCGGGCTGTACAAAAACAGGCAGCAGCCTGGATTTGGCCAGTTTATTCACACTAGTTCTAAAATTTAATAAAGTTTTTATTTCCTCTTTAAAAGAATGATGTGCACTCACTTTTTAGTTTTAAATTATTCTAAAATATAAAAGTAATCCCTAAGTGGAAGGGTATACTTGGGAATCAGGGCATGATTACACTGTACTATTAAAAAAAAAAAATCACTTTTCTAAAAGATAGCAACCTTATCAATGACTGGAAACGTGCATATATTATTGACAAAAAGAAGTTCTGTAACTGTTCAACCTCAAAACAAATTCTGCTGCCAGTCTGCTATTGAAAACCGTGAGTTGAGAGTGGTAGCACATTCCTATAATCCCAACCACTTGTGAAACCAAGAAAGGAGGATCACAAATTTGAGGCCAGGCTGAGATAGAAAGCGAGGCTGTTGAAAGAAAGAAAGAAAAGAAAAGGGAACAAAGAAACAAAGAAAGAAAATCAAGAAAGAAGGCAATCCAGCAAGGTAGGCGGAGTGGTGTAAACCTTTAAACCCAGCAACTCAGAAGGCTGAGGTAGGAGGATTGCAAGTTCAAGGCCAGAGACGCCCTTCTTAACAAGACTGTTTCCAAATATTAAAATAAAAAATGGGTTGGGGAGCAGCTGAGTGGTACAGCACTTGCAAAATATGTGCAAGAAACTGGTTCAATCTCCAAGCACTGGCCCTCAACCCCCCCAAAAAAAGAAAGAAAGAAAAAAAGGAAAACAAAAAGAAAAATGAGATCCTAAGACTATACGCTTTCTAAGAGTAACAAACTTACTGTGTCTGGAGACTTAAATGAACTTCCATCATGGCTGGGATGAGGTGAGGTGGTTTCAGCAGTATATGCAGATTCTGGACTTGGTAGAGGCGATATTCGACCCAATGTTTGTGCAAATTTTGCTTCCTTTTTATTTGAAATAAGATAACTAATATCTTTGCTGAGAAATTCTTCAACTCGCTAGAGGAAAACAAAGTATTTTTAAGTAAGTCAAAACACAATGTCTCATACATTAGGCACAGTATAAGCTTTCAATTTGATGCAATTTAATATCTTGCAAAGTGGTGTTTTTTAATGCTGTTTTTCTGAACCTGGAGTTTTGAGGAAGTATAACTGGAGTTCCAATGTTGTTGTTGTTAGGTGTCGTAGAGTTGGCTTCCAACTCATAACGACCCCACGTACAACAGATGAAGCACTATTGTGCTTCTCTGCTATCTTTAGCGTTTTCAATGGCTGATTGTTTTTTGGGAGTGGGTTGTAGAGTCCTTCTCCCAAGCCTACAGCAGCTGGTGTTCCCAGGTGGTCTCCCATTCACGTACTAACCGGGCCCAATGCTGCTTAGCTTCTGAGATCTAACGGGATCAGATACCATGGTGGTGTGGCTGCAGGCAGGAGTTCCAATAACACCACAATAATGGCATGTGCTGGACATTACTCAAGTATTTTACTTAATGTAATCCATGTAACCCCATGGTACTAATATTACCCATATTTCCTCAGATAAAAACAGAAGTGATTTGCTTGAGGGTGACCAGTAGTAAGTAAAAATTTTCACACAGGTGTTCTGACTCAAGGCCATCATCTAAGCTGCAAGATCCAGTAGAATTTCCTGCAATCATGAAAATGTTCTTTGTCTGCATTATCCAATATGGTAACATCTTGCTATACATGACTACTGAGCACTTGAAATGTAGGTAGTGTGACCAATCCACTGAATTTTAAATTTTATTTAATACATTTAAATAGCCACATGTGGCTATTGGCTACTACACTGCAGAGCAAAGCTCTAAACTATTAAGTTGTAACACCTTTCCCAAAGGCTTAAAAGTACCAGAGGGCGGAAATTTTAACCTTACAAGTATAAGATTGTTGGAAGAGAATTTCCTTGCTTAAATGTTTGCAAACAACTGCTTAAATGCTCAAATTTATAAATGCATGTATGAAAGTCAATGTTATTGAAAATCACCTATATCAAGGGACAGGAATATTAAACTCAGTAGAATAAATACTAAGTACAATAATACCAATAGTATTATTGAAATACATATTGTATACAAGTAGACTGCTGTTATAAAAACACAAAATACTACGTAGAAATAAATTAAATTAACCAATAATTAACTACTTGTATAAATGAAGACTTCTAAAAATACTTTAAATAGCACTATCTCATTTCTACAGACATTCTCACTATAAAAGGGGACCAAAAAAAGAAGCAAAGTTTATAATTTCATCAAACCACTACTTATAAGTGGCTGCTGAGAAGAACAACCTACTTGGTTAAATACAAATTACTTCCTTTTTGTTTTGAGCAACATTTATTTTCATTGACCAATTAATAAAATATGTATTTACACATTCCTGGAATTACAGACTCAACTTCATATAAAGACAGGTGGGAATATAAATGACAATTTACATATCAAATACTGTCTTTATTTTCATAAATATGTGGCCTTACATGCTAGAGCTTCTGATTTTGCAAGAAGCCCAATATCCTACATGTTTTATTGTAATAAAATATAAATAATATAGAACTTACTATTTCCAGTATTTTAAGTGTACAGTTCAATGGCAATAAGTACACTTGCAATTTTATGCTACCATTACTACTACTTATTTCCAGAACATTTCATTATCTCAAACTTAAAACCTGTATCCATTAAACAAAAACTCCTTTATTCTTTTATCTTCCTAGCCCCTTGTAACTTCTATTCTAGTTTCTCTATGAATCTGACTATTCTAGGAACCTTACTACTAATAATTCAAATGTCCCCACTAAAAATTCATATTGAAATGTAATCTGAATTGTGAAGTATTAAGAAGGTGAGCATTTAATCCAGTTATAGTGTTTAGTAGCAGACCAAGGTAAAGTTAAATGAGGACACAAGTGTAGGGTCAGACCCTAGTCCAATTGAACTGTGGCTTTGTAACAGGAGGAGAGATCTGATCTACATGATAGGTCCACCATGTGATGCCTTATGCCACCTTGAGATTCTGTAGAGTCCCCAGTGGCAAGAAGGACTTTACCTGATACTGATGCTCAATCTGGAACTTCTCAGTTTATAGAACTGGGAGCCAACTAAAAACGAAGCCTTTATAAATGATTCCATTTATGGTATTCAGTTACAGCAACAGAAAGTGTACTAAGACACCCATAAGCGGACTCTCTTGTCTGTTTGTGACTGGCTTCTTTCACTTAACCAAAATATTTTAAAGATTCATCCATGTTGTAGTATGTATCAGGATGTCATTCCTTTTTGTAGCTAAATATTCCATTTTATGTGTACACAATGTTGTTTATTTATTTACCTGTTGGACATTTGGGCTATTTCCACTTTTTGGCCATTGTGAATAACTACGCTATGAATATGTACATACAAATACCTCTGACACTCTGCTTTTGATTGTTTTAGATATATACTCAGAAATTCAATTACTGTGTTGCATAATGGTTGGCTCATTTTATATTCCCACTTAAAGTAACAAGGGTTCTATTTCTCCATATCCTTGTTAATATTTGTTATTGTCTGGTTGATAGCAGCCAAACTAATGGGTGTGACTCACAGTGGATTTGATTTGCATTCCCCTAATGATTAGAATGGGCTGGGATTTAGCTCAGTTGGTAGAGCATTGTGCTGCAGTCTCTGAGGTCCCGAGTTTAATTCCCAGCACCCCAAAAATGGGAGACGGGCCTGGCAATCCACTCCCAAGGCAATCCCGAAACAGTTAGCCAATGAAAACCCTGAGGGTCGCTTTGAGTCGGATACCAACTTGATGGCACCTAACAACAACAACAACAACGATTAGAATGCTGAACATCTTTTTGTGTGCGTTTTGGCCATTAGCCTATCTGCTTTGAATAAATGTCTCTTTAGGGCCTTTGCTTGTTTTATAACTGGGTTGTCTTTCTGATACTGAAATGCAGAAAATCTTTATATATTCTGGGTGTTAACCATTTATCAGACATATGATTTGAAATATTTCCTATCATTCTGTGGGTTGTTGCTTTACTTTATTGATAATGTCCTTTGAGGCACAAGGTTTTATATTTTTTTTATTTGTTGCCTATGATTTTGATATCACATGGGAAAAATCACTGCCAAATCCAATGTTATGAAGACTTTCCCCTACATTTTCCACTAAGAATTTTAGATCTTGGGGCCATCTTGAATTTTTTTGTTGTTGTTGTTGGTACTTGGAGGGTTGAACCCAGGGCCTTGTGCTTGCATGCTTTGTAAGTGCTGTATCACAGAGCTGCACCCCACCCCATTTTTTAACTTTCTGAGACAGGGTCTCGATAAACTATGCGGACTGCCTCTGGTCTTGAATTTGCCATCCTCTGCCTCCCAAGTTGCTGGGATTACAGGCATGTGCCACTACACCTGACTTGAATTAAGTTTTATATGTAATACAAAGTAAGGGTCCAACTTCATTCTTTTGCATGTTGATATCCAGCCTTCCTTAAACCAATTGTTGAAAAGATTATTTCTTTTCCATTGAATGGTCTTGGCAGGCTTTTTAAAAAAATCAATTGACCATATATAAAAGGGTTTATTTCTTAGTACTCTGTTCTATTCCATTGGGCTATATATTTGTCCTTATCATGTATTTCTTTTGTTTTTCTATTTCTTGCAAACTGAATTAAAACTCCCCAGTAATGAATAAAGGGCTAAGATTTAGCTCAGTTGGCAAAGTGCTGCTCTGCACTCTCTGAGGTACTGAGTTCAATCCCCAGCACTGCATAAATGGGAGAAAGACCTGGCAGACAACTTCTGGTATAATCCCAGAACAATCTGCCATTGAAAACTCTATGAATAGTAAAGAAGCACTGACATAATGCCGAGAATGGCATAATGTCATGGTGTGTTTTGTTCTGTTATACATAGGGTTACTATGAGTCGGACCTGACTTGACAGCAATAACAAACTACAACAACAGTAGTGAATAAAATGCTTTTTTTCACCTGGTCCTAACATAACTTTGTGTCTTGCCATTTTCCCAAGCTTAAGACAGATTGCAACATTAGCAGCTGTGCAAACCACATAGATACATACTTTAAATATGTTCTTCCTATGTTAACTATGTCTATTTTGCTTGATATATTCCCATCAGGCTTTCAAGATCCAGCTCAAACATTATCTCCAGTATGATTCCTAATGGCAAAATTAATCATTTTGACCTCTGTATTCTAATGGGAATTTTTACATTATTTCTATTAAAGCACTCACAATGCTCTACTGTAAACTATTTAGTTGTCCAATGTTCCCACTAGACTGAGAATTCTTAAGAGGACTAGAATATGTCTTATTTTTACATCTTCAGCATCTAAAACAATGCTGGCACATGGGAGACACTAGTGGAATAAGTTCTGAATTAATTTTCATATGCCCAAATCTTAATCTTCTTCAAACCTGAGTTTCAAATTTTGTCCGTACATCATCATCCACAATTTCTCACCTGGAAGTTATTATCTCCTTTCCTTTGACATTTTATATTGTATCCCACTTATTTGTACCCATGTCATTTCTACCTAGACTAGAACCTGAGGATAGTATATAGGACTTACCTTATAATCTACCAAAACACATCATACTGTGCCCCGCACACCACAGTCAAATAATTGTTCAATTAATGTCAACATGGTTTTCAATTTTAGAAATTATTGAACCTATGACTTTTAAAGAGTAAACTCAAAACTTATTTTCTGATAACTCAAGATCACAATGAATACCACTTAACTTTGTCCTCAAGTTCATGAGATGGCAAGGTACTTAGCCTTACATTTTTGTTTTAGACAAAACTTTTAAAACACGGACCTAAATGTAGCTAGTTCTATTTCTTTTTTCTTCTTTTCTTTTGAGACAGGGTCTCACTATGTAATTTAGACCAGTGTAAACTCACGATCCTCCTGCCTCACCTTCCCAAGTGCTAGGATTACAGGAATGTGCCACCAAGCCCAGCTCCATGTCCTTCTTTCATGGTTTTATATTAGCTACTTTCCTCTCCACTATTAAAGATATCTCCCCATTATGTCAGAATTTGTTGCTATATTCTCAATGGCTGAATTTATCAGAATTATGCTAAATATAAATGGAGAATTAGCACATTTTCATGAGGACCAGAAAAAAAAAGTCCAAGTATATAAAGTGATCAATCAAACTAAAAAAACCAACATTAGGGATGATTTGAAGCAAAATAAGTAATAAGGATAAAGGGCCTATGTAAAAATAAATGAATAAGTATGGGATGGCCTTTTAAAGGAGTATTTTAAAAAATTAGTATTTCATAAAATTGAATCCTAAAACATTCTTTTTTCTCCCCACTTATTTTCTGAGACAGTGTCTCAGTATGCAGCCTAGACCAGCCCTGAAACACCAGAGCCTCCTGTCTCTGCCTCCCAAATGCTGTGGGTGCTGGGCTTCCTACCACACCTACTGATGAATCCTAAAACTCTTAAATTAGCATCTAGAGGTCAAAGTTTCTTTATAGTTCACATAGGAGACCTTTATGGCAAAATCTTTTTAGGAGAGAAATAGTAAATGTGCTAGACAGAAATTAAAACCAATTCAATGAACATCATTAAATTATAATACAAGAAAGATAGTTTGCCGGGCGTGGTGGCGCATGCCTGTTATCCCAGCAGCTCGGTAGGCGGAGGCAGGAGGATGGCAAGTTCAAGACCAGAGGCAGTCTGCGTAATTTAGCAAGACCTTGTCTCAAAACATAAAAAAAAATGGGCTGAGGGTGCAGCTCAGTGGCCCAGCACTTGCAAAGCATACAAGCGCGAGGCCCTAGGTTCAACCCCCAGTACCGGGAGAAAAAAAAAAAGGGAAAGATAGTGAAGGGAGACAGAGCAGAATTAATCAAATCAATAAACTTTTAAAGAACAAAGTTAAGTCAAATTCAATTAAAAATACAACTTATGGGGGAATTTTTTTGGAAACATGCCTTTAACAGGCTCACTGAGGTACTTCAAATTATTTTAGGGTAAAGATTTGAAGTGTATAAAACCAAAAGTTTCCTCAACTACTATGTATGGCACAAGCAATTCAAAATTTGTTTCTTGCAAATACCTCAGGAACTGCTGTGGGGATCGGGGAGAAAGGTGGCAGCAAGGCAAATGGTTCCTGTGCTAGCTACTGCACTGGTCTTTTAGCCAGAGTTCTCTTTTTATAGGCTTTCCACATTATACTTCTGAATATGATTTTTCTGAGGAGCTCTACTGCTAAAACCACAAATGTAAATACCATTTATATAGATCATTTGACCTACAGTTAATGGATTGATCACTAAATTTGAGAAAGCTGTCAGAATGCATCAAACAACTACTGCATAGACACTGCTTGCCAGAGCAACAGAATGGTGTTGTGTTATGTTATCTGGGAATTACAAGACTAATATTGCTGTGGATGGGCCAGTCATCTAACTTTTCTAGACCTAAAGTACTTCAGTTCTAAAATGAAGGGGTATTTACTCATGTCTAAGGCCCATAACACATTAAGACGCTCTTGATGGGAAGTATAGTCAGTATGGAGGCAGGTCTATTAAAACATAACCCTTAGAAATGTAGTCACATGGTCATCATGATAAATGCTACTATTATTATAAATATGTGCCAATGTTTTAGTTTAACAAAATGCATAGGAAAAAAGTACAATCACTTTTCAAAGACAGGTGAGTAAAAATAACACACTGACAAATAATTCCATGAAGCTTGTTAAATGTTCTTCTCAGTTGCTAGTTTGGGAATGAAATGATAGGTTCAGATATTCAAAGATGCTAACCTTCAGAAACTCAAAGCCCAGTAATAATCTTTAAAGCAAGAAAAAAAATCTTATATAACTTCACTTGCTAATCTTCAGTCAATATTAACCTTAATCCTAAGAAATCTTAGAATTTTGCCTATGTTTTCTAATTTCTTAATCATCTCATCAATGTATAAGGTAGAAGAGAAAGTTTTAACTCTTAACCCAAAATTCTATTCCCTTAATGACATTCATTCTGTTGAGTCAGTATTTCCCAAGATTTACTTATATAGGGGCTGGGGTTTAGCTCTGTTGGTAGAGTGCTTGCTCTCTATGCTCTGAGACCCTGGGTTTGATCCTCAGCACTGCAAAAATGGGATAAGGACCTGAAACAACCAGCCACTGAAAACACTATGGATGGTAGAGAAGTATTGACGTAGTGCCGGGCACTGTTTCCTTCTGTTGTACATAGGGTCATTATGAGTCACACCCAAATCAACAGCACCTGACAACAACAATATACATATAAAATGATATATCACTCAAGAGCACTATTAACTTGTTGTGGGTTGAACAGGTTATGTAGCTCCCCAATAATCACAACTCAGGAGTTCTTGCTATTTGGAGAACAACCTAACATTACAATGAGGAGGCAATGAGCAGTTCACTAGGACAAGGGAGTCTCATTTCTTCACTTTGCAATTTTTACATTAGATTTCCTATCACAGCAACCTGAAAGTTTTGTTAGGTATAAAAGGCAAAATAAATAAATAAATAAAAAGGCTTTTCATTTTGTGTGTGTGTTTGTGTGTTAAGGATTGAACCCAGGGCTAAGCAGGTGTTCTACGACTGACCTACACTCTCAGTCTCCAAATGGCTTTTCATTAATGATAAACAGCTGATAAAAATTCTAAGCTTGGTGACAACAGATGGTTATAAGTTTTCCAAAAAGAAAAGTTTAAACAGTTACATACTAAAAAGTACTAGTATAAATTTTTACTTTTCTGTGAGTGTATGGGTTTCACTTACCCCTCCCAGATCCTTTATGTCTTTTTGGAGTTTTTCAGATATGGAGACAGAAGGTAAATCAAGGTAAAATACTTTTCCCCAAAGTGGCTTATATTTGGATTTTTCTGGTCTGTTATCAGTTTTCAGAGTTTTCAAAGACGTTCTGTTCTTTTCATTTTTGACTTGGACTCCACCTATTATTAAAAATGCCCAGAATTAGATCATATTTTATGCAGACAAAATTTCTACCAGTTTAAAAATATTTCATTATTCAATAATCATATTATAGAAAAGAAAATCCTTATAGTCACAAAAACTTAAGTCATTAGAATTTAAATGCCTTTCCCTGCACTAGTACTCAGGATAAAGGCAAAGGGTTCTATAGGCTTTCACAGATTCTACAAATGTATTTGCCTGCAGCCATAGCCCTGTGGCATCGGATCCCGTCAGATCTCAGAAGCTAAGCAGGGTCAGGCATAGTTAGTACTTGGATGGGAGACCGCCTGGAAACACCAGAAGCTGTAGGCTTGGGAGAAGGACCTGGCAACCCCCTCTCAAAAATCAATCTGCCACTGAAAACCCTATGCACAGCAGAGAAACACTGACAACAGTGTTTCCCGTTGTACAAAGGGTCACTATGAGTCGGATACCAACTCGACGGCACCTAACAACAACAACAAATATATTGGAAAATAATAGCTGAATCAGCAGGAAATTCATATGTTTTTTCCTGCTTAATGTAGTAAGGCAGAGAAATATACAGTCTTTCTGAAAGACTTTTTTAGGATATAAGCTCCATGTTGGTATTTACTCAAGTATTTACTGAGTGTCCACAGCTCTGTAGAACACTCAAAACTGGTGCCTCAAATGTTAAACACACAAGGCAAAACTGTTATCCAGAATGACCTAGTCCTCAATAGTTATTGACTGCTCAGGTTTTAGTTTCATATAAAGATTGTCTATTATTAAAACTTAATTGGTGACATGCCCTAACAGGAACATAACCAGTGATATCATGTCACTAAGACCCATATCCTTTTTAAGGATGTATAGGTATTTCTTTTTGTTGCAACTGGCTTTATGTTTTAGTCTAAACCTTTCTTAAAATAGTTTGGATTTCAAAAAGTATAGATCTATTAACATTTTATAAACAAAAGTCTTATATTACAATTTAACTAAATTTACAGTAGTTCAAAAAAATCTGCCATTTATAATGAAAGCCCCTTTTAATATTTTTAACTGAAATTTTGTTCAAGTATGGAACAAAATAAAAGAGAAAATATAAAGCCACTTGCAACAAAAAGAAATACCTATATATGTTTCAAAAGGATATGGGTCTTAGTGATTCCATGTCACTGGTTATGTTCCGGTTAGGGCAAGTCAGCAGTTCAGCGTTAAGAGAATTAAACGATCTATTTCCCATAGTCTGTCCATATATGAAGAACTTAATGATCCATTGAGAACTTCGCTACATCACATTCATTTCATTATTTTCACTGAAAACAGTGAAATCTGAGATACAAGCAGCTGCTTTAAACTTTTGGAACACGATCTATTTTTTAGTAGGTGGCTACTATACACACACATACCTACATGAAGGATTTCCCATGTGGATTTTTTTAACCAAATAAAGTGTATGAAAATGGAAATTTGCTTTTTATTTCCACGTTTATAGTGCGAAAACCAGCAAGGGGTGTGTTTGAATTACAAATACTTTCCCGCAGGGACAAGAGAGAGGGAAAATAAACTGGAACACCAAAAATGTACCCACAATCACACAATCTAAACACGAAGTAAAGAGCCTTTACAACTGAGGACGAGTCCGCAGCTTCTAAGGGCGTGAGCGCAGCCGCGGGAGTCCGTGAGCAGCCCAGCGAGCTCCCGGGTCCGCACATTGTTCGCTGGGTTTCGACCAAGGGCACCACCGGGAATTCGAGACCGCGGCCGGAGCAGGGAAGGCGCCAAGGGCCGGGCCGGGATCGGTTCCCTCTCTGAGGCAAAATACTGAATAGAGCTTTTCTTCAGGCCGGAGAATGGGCAGAAAAGAGAAAGAGGCAGAGGACCCGGCGGGAGAACCCCGAAGGATCGAAGGTGGAACCACGAGAGGAGAAAAGGATTAAAGGGACTGCGGGTGGGGGAGGGGCTTCGTACCCTGGAAATGTCCTTTGCTGTGGATCCTCATGGCTTCGGAGTTCATGGCAGCCGCCCGGCACCTACATACTGGGTCGGGACCGAACGCCGCGCCCGACAGCCGCGAAAACAAGGCTTGTCCGGTCCCGCTGACTGGAAGGCCGGCTCTCACCTCCCTCGGGCCCCGGCCTTCACGCAGTAGAAGTGCCGCGCCCGCGGGCCGATTTTCCGGGGCCGGATCCGGCTCCAACGCGCGTAGCAGGAAGGGGAAAAAACACGAACTAGTAGGCTGCGGCGGTTGAAGATTTGAAATCGCGTCACGAGGCCGCGGCGCCGATACGCGCGCCCCGCCCCCTCGCACGCCGCGCCCCGCCTCGCGCCCGCGCTGCGCCGCGCGCCCCGCCCACTCGGGCCTCGCCCCGCCCAATGGGCCGCAACTCTGCCTACGCCCCTCCCCTGGTGCGCTGTCCTTTTGGCCTCAGACCCCAGCTCTCCGCCATCGGCTTCGGGTTGCTGCACCTCGCTGAGGAGTCGGTGGGCCTCCGTACTGACAGAGTCGTGGACGCAGTCAGCCTCAGAGGCCGGCCAGGCTGCCACCAGGGACATTCTCAACTTCTAAGTTTGCTGGGACCCCTCGCCTTGCCGCCACCTCTTCACCAGGTAAGCTAATTTTCCGCGTATCGGACGTCTTGGAGGCTGGAGGCGCGGCGACTGCGGCTGAACCCGAACTCAGCCTCGGATTTGGCCGAGTCCGGGGGCTGGTTGCAGCCCCTACTCAGCGCGCTCCGTGTGCAGAACGAGGTTTTCCCGCTGGCCCGGCGGGCTGGAGACAGGCCGCAGGTGGACCTCCCCCGGCGCGGGCAGCCTTGGGGGCTTTGGAGCTGGAGTTGGGCCATGTGTCCAGAGGCCCTGGGGAGCGCCGCCCTGGAGCGCGTGCCGGACGCTGTTTGCATTGTGGTACTAGGCTGTGTGCGCTGCTTTATCGGCCTTTGCTCTGTACAGACCTGTTTTCTTGTGTGTGTGTTTACTTCCACAATAAAAAGGTAGAAAAGGAAGTCAGTTTTTTCATCTGTATAACGAAGATAATGGAATTTGGGAAGGATTAGAGTTAAATATTGGTGGAATGTTTTAATTTTGTTTTATAGATGGGAAAATGCCCAACAAAATTGTTTTGGTTATGTTTCTGCTTGTAAATTGCTTTTAAAAAGAAGAGGATTGTATTTTGTGCTGTTTTGCATTTCTCAACTTCTGACCAGAATAGGCACTCATTGTATGGTGGTTGATTCTTGACCTAGTAGCTTAGAGAAGTCAGAGGGTCAATCTAACCATTTAGGAGGTAAGTATATTAAAGCACGGACAAGCGTGGATTGTGACACTGTTAGCCAAAACAGAGAACACCGAGATAGATGAGGGTTGCTAAAGGAAATGAGAATTTTGTTTTGGACAAGTTTAGGTAGAAGAGTCTGTAGTTGACAATCATGGATCCATGTCTATTAAACTGTATTTATTAGACAGTTAGAGATATTTGTAATTCAAGAAAGTCGTCTGGGAGAGGGAGATATGGGGGAATATAAATTAAGAGGCATTCTACTGGCAGATTTCAGTGATGGGATTATGCATAAGGACTTAACATTTTGTGCCTTTTGAGGGTGGGGACCATTTCTTGATGGGCTTTTCAGCCCCAACACCTTGCAGAACATTGTGTACAGGTGTGAAATAAATGCATGTCCCAACAAATATGTGCATAGCCACAAGACAGCAGATGTAGGGTTTCAGGAGTAGGAAGGAGAAGCTAGGGTAGAACACAGGTGTTTTTAAATCTATAAAGTACAGTGTGCCTCCGGACCCCTACCAGATATTCTGAGAGTCCACCAACTATATCTTTAATCAACAGATGACTTTTTAATAAAGTATTGACACTATTTTTGTTAAATGAAGTTTCGGAATGCCTGAAGGGCCCATGTTTTACTTCAGGCTGCATTGTTTAAATTTCATTTTGAGCATGTGAAACTTAAAATAGTTACCACTTGATAAATGTCTATTATATTTCAAGCAACAAACTCATTTGCTCTGTAGAAGTACAGTATAGCATAGTTTGGATTTTGAAAATAAACAATCACCCATTTGATCTCTCTGTCTTCACTGTAGAAACCAAGCAAATATTTCTAGACATTCCTTTAACCTTTATACATGGGTAGAAATGAAAATTATTCTGAACACAGGATATGGCAGGCTGCAGTATAGCTCATTGTTTCCTATTAAAAGTTATTTTAATTCTTTTTTTTTTTTTTCAGTACTGGGGGTTAAACCCAGGGCCTCATGCTTGCATGCTTTGCAAGTACTCTACCACTGAGCTGCACCCCCAGCCCATTTTTTTACTTTTTGAGATGGTCTCACTAAGTTATGCAGATTGCCTCTAGTCTCAAGTTTGAGATCCTCCTGCCTCCACCTCCCAAGCAGCTGCTGGGATGGATTACAGGCATGTGCCACCACACCTGGCTTAAAAGTTATTTTAATTCTTAAAGAAATCTATACCCACTAGGAGGTCACGTAATTACTCAAATTTGTAAGAGAACTTAAAAATTAAGTTTTTTGAAGGGGATCAGTGGGCAGGAGGAGGTCATAAGAGGGTAATGAGGAAGGTGAACTTGAGCAATGTACAATGATATGCATGTATGGAAATGTCACAAACCCATTAAGCTACAGACTAAAAAATTACTAATAAAAGTAGTAAGTTAAAAAAAAGTTAACATCTGGATAAGCTGGAGAAAGTGTAGTTTGAGCAAACATTCAATATTATAATTTCTGTTTAGGAAAAAACTTTTCAACATATAAACCACAGAAAGGGCACAAGATTTCTATGTTTACAAAAAAGTTTAAAGTTTAAGAAACACTAATATAGAATATAGTTAAATCTATGAGAGGGAATGAAATTGCCAAGAAAAGTTCATGCAGTAAAAGTAGTGACAAGCCAGTGTGGTGGCGCACTCCTGTAATCCCAGTGACTCTGGAGACAGAGGCGGGAGTATCACAAATTCCAGGCCAGAGGCAGTCTGCGTAACTTAGTGAGACCCTGTCTCAAGAAGTAAAAAAATGGGCTGAGGGTGCAGCTTAGTGGTTCAGCACTTACATAGCATGTAAGCAGGAGGCCCTGGGTTCAACCCCCAGTACCCCTTGCCCCCCCAAAAAAATAAGTAACGATGAGCAGAGTACAATGAATTAGTAAAAAGGATGGAGGAGAGACCACAGAATTGGAAAGGGAACTGGGAACAAAAGTTATACTGGTCACAAAATTAAATTAGAAACATTGGGATCATTTGGGCTTCATTAAACTGTAAGGTTTTGGATACTTTTGAGTCTCAATTTTAATATGTGAAAAGGGAGTAATAGCTGTTGTGAGGATTAAATTTTTGAACAAAATTTTTTAAACATTTTTTTTGTGTGTGTGGTTCTGGGGGTTGAACCCAGGGCCTTGTGCTTGCATACTTTGCAAGTGCTGGACCACTGAGCTGCACCCCCAGCCCATTTTTTTAGTTTTTGAGACAGGGTCTCACTAAGTTACGCAGACTGCCTCTGGTCTCGAACTTGCCTCTGGTCTCGAACTTGCCTCTGGTCTCGAACTTGTGATCCTCTTGCCTCTGCCTCCTGAGTTGCTAGGATTACAGGCTTGAGCCACCACACCCAGCTAATTTTTTAAAACATTTTTGAAAGCTTAGTGCAGTGCCTGACAGAGAGTAAGAGCTTACAGTAATTCCTGTCATTCTGATAAACTTTGCAGCAGCCCCTCCATCTCTAAGAGAGTTCAAGAAGGCTGAAACTTGAGAAATAAGCCTTTGATTTTGGTGTAGGAGATGTCATTGATTTCCTTACTGACAATTTGAGTAGATGGTGAAGGTAAGTACTAGATAAAAAGGATGGATTTGAAGTTGAGACAGGTTGAAGGTACTGTTTAAAAAACTTTTTCATTATAGCAAAGTATAGTGATAGGAAGGGAAGATTGGGTCTTTGGGAGATTTACAGGATATGGGAAAGATTTAAGCATATTTCTATGAAGAAAATGAAATACAGAAGTCCATTTTATGTTCTAGTGAAAGATGACTTAAATTTCTTATTTACTATGACAACACAGGACAGTAACAGAGTTGCACCTTATGCTGTTAGTCTCACCCTTGACTGCACTGTAGGTGATAATTCCAAGCTGTGAATAAGCAGAAAATCTACAATACAGTATAGTAATTTTTCAATCTATCATCTAAACTTTGTTTTTTAAAAAATGTTATTATTAAAACCCAAATCTTTTAGTAGCTACAGAAGGGGTTTGGTCATAGATTATGGCCAGTAAAGAGAAATACCTTCTTACCTATAATGTCAATAATCCAGTGTATTAGTAAGAAAATGAAGTTTATGTTAAAGTAGATCTTGAAAATATGCTTGAAAAAAGTCCTGCAAACAAAGGGTTTGTATTCAGAAAGAAAGGAATGGGATCAGAGTTATCTGTGCTGTGAAGCTTGCTTAAAGAGTTCTTTTGAGCCACATTGGAGAACATTGAGGAGAATCATGGTCTAATTAAGTGAACATTTGTCTGTGAATCAACAGAAGTGAATTTCATTAAATACCACCCCTATCCTTTAGTTTCATGACCTTGGACAAATATTAACCTTTCTTTTTAAAAACGATATTTTTATTAGTAATTTTTTCAGTGCACAATTTATTGGGTTTCATTATGGCATTTCCATACATGCACATCATTGTGCATTGCCCATGTTCACCTCTATTACCCTTTCATATTTTCCCTCCCTCCAACTGATCCCATTCTTCCCCACAAATAATGCCCTTTCTGCTTCTGTGTCTTATGTGTGTACACAAGAATATATTGTTGTTGTTGTTGTTGTTAGGTGCCGTCAAGTTGGTCTCTGACTCATAGCGACCCTCATAGGGTTTTCAATGGCTGACTGTTTTGGGAGTGCCTTGGGAGTGGATTGCCAGGCCCTTCTCCCATTTTTTGCAGTGCTGAGAATTGAACTCGGGACCTCAGAGACTACAGCGCAGCGCTCTACCAACTGACCCAAATCCCAGCCCACAAGAATATATACATATGTATATAATATATATACATATATATATAATATATGTACATATATATATAAGATTGCATATGTATACATATACAAAAGATTTCTACTTTTATGACATGTATTAAATATTTAATATATAACAAGCTGGCATCCACACGTGAGAAAAAACAAGCAATATTTGTTTTTTTTGGGTTGGGCTTATTTCATTTAAGATGATGTTCTCTAGTTCCATCCATTTTCTTGCAAATGGCATACCATAATATCCTTCTTTATGGATGAGTAAAATTCCATTGTGTATATATACCACATTTTCTTTATCCATTGATGTGTGGATGGACACTTAGGCTGATTCCATATCTTGGCTGTTGTCAATTGTTGTTAGGTGCTCTTGAGTTGGGTCTGACTCATGTGACTCTCTTAGGGTTTTCAGTGGCTGGTTGTTCCAGGATTGCTTTGGGAATGGATTGCCGTGTTCTCTTGTTTTTGTGGAGCTGGAGATTGAAGCCAGATCCTTAGATGTGGGGTGTCGCCCTCGCCCTGGACTTGCTCCAGCTGCAAGCAGGAACCAGCCGCTGAAGACTCACTGTCTGGTGAGGGGGAGCCGGGCACCCAAGAGCCGTGCCACCCAGAAAGAAGGCTTATGCCCACGGCTGCTCTGAGAAGCCTTGAGAAAGGCAGGCTCAGAGGCTTATGCCCATGGCAGCTCCTTGCTTCTTTCTTCCCAGTGAAGATGCCGACTCCAAGTGCTCTGCTCCAACAGCTCTTTATTGTGTCCTTGTCTGTCTGGGTCAATGGAATGGACCCAGACTGCTCTGTGTACTGCCCTTATATACTCTCTAGGGGCTAGCCAGGGACCAATCAGAGGCAGTCACCCCATACAGGTTTTGGCCATTCAGGGGGGAATATGCAAATTTGGTTTTGTAGAAGTAGCCAATCAGGGATGATTCCTGAATGGTCCAATCAGGAGCCATTTGGTGGTTTAGAAATAGCCAGTCGGTGTTGAGGGGTCTGAGGAGAGGGATTGGATGCCAGTGCCATCCTTGGAAGCTTGCCACCCAGGGATTCCCAGATGTAGGGCAAAGGTTACTGCCTGGGGAACAAGCTTTAGACTTCCTAGTGGGCCTAGATAGGCCCCAGGGCAAACTGCCTCTCTAGACAGTGCCCTACACTTAGACATTTGCAGAGCAAGATTCTACCAACTGAGCTAAACCACAGCCCCAGTTGTGAATAGTGGTGCAATAAATATGAGTATGCAAGTATCTCTGTGGTATGCTGACTTAGATTCTTTTGGGCATATACTCAGGAGTATATAGCTAGATCATATGGTAGTTGATTATCAGATGAGATCTAGTCTGCCTTTTCAGATTATGTCACATATATCCAAATATAAATTTTATATTCTAGAATATAGACAAAGTAATTCTTTTCTAATACTTACGACTTTCCTCTTTTCTTTCTTTTTCTTAAGTATCTCTTCCTGGCTAGCAGTTGTTTTCTTTCCTGTCCACAACAAACCTAGCTTAGATTCAATCTTTATTTGTTGCTCATTTGAGGCCTTCGATAATAATTATTCCTATTTGATTCATGTGCCGTCTATTGATATGTTACTTCTGAAATATGTTCCATTTCTATTTTTATTACTTAATTTTCACATTTTGTAGTTTTACTGCTTTAATACATTGAAGGGGGTCTAAAGTTCTTTGAGGTTAAGTCCTTAGTTTTGCAAGCTAAGCATGTGAAAGGATAGGTGGGTTAATAGCTATAGCTCTCAAGTCCATGTCTCAGATGAGGATGGGCTGAGAAACCAGAAACATTCATCATTATGGAATCCTTGAATACAACCTAAATGAAGGATCAAAAATAGAGAATAGGCAAGATAGGAGGATTCAGAATTGGAGAGTGGATCTCCCTGAGACAATATAATTCAGAAGCTGGTATGGCAACTGTAGGAGCTGCTATGGATAATGAATTAGTTCAGAGGCTATATCTTCCACACTGAACTAATGGCAAATTCCTTTATAAATTAGTATGTACTAGAGACATATTTCCTACACGTCTATCAGCTTGTGCTGTAGGGGCTTGCATGTTGCTATAATACTAAAATGCTATAATGCTATGCCCCCAGTATTTCAGATACCAGCAGGGCCACCCATGGTGGACAGGTTTCAGTTGAGCTTCCAGACTAAGGCAGACTAGGGAGAAGGACCTGGCACCCCACTCTTGAAACAATTTGTCATTGAAAACCCTATGAATAGTAGAGAAGCAGTGTCAAATATAGTGGCAGAAAATGAGCCCTCTAGGGTGAAAAGCATTCAAGAAACAACTGGGGAAGAGTTGCCTCTTCAAAGTGTAGTTGACCATAATGATGGAAACGGAGGAAAGACCCTGCGACCTTCTTTTGTTGATGTTGTAGGACTCAAAATGAGAAGAAACATAGTAGCTGGAACAACAGACTCAAACACACAAAGATAGTGTGCATGGCACAGCATTGGGTAATATTTTGTTCTGCTGTACTTATGGTCGCTATGTGTAATATCCAACTCAATGACACCTAACAAGAAGAAGAGATATATTTGGACATGACTTTAAAACAATCTATCCCACTTCCTGTCTCCCTTTTGTATTGAGCACTTACAGAGTGCTATACCCAGTAAGTCTGGTTTATTATTAGAAAGATCATGTAAATTTAAAATTATTCTAATACCCTTAATCTACATGCAGTGCAATAAAACTCATTTTAGGCATACATAATCTGCCTTCTTCAACCAGAAGTAACCACTCTTCCAACATCTGTTTTTATAGAATGATTTTGCCTGTTTTTCAGTTCATTATAAGTAGAATAATAGAATTTGTACATTTTGGGTTGTAATTATTTTCTATGATGTAGTATTTTTGTGACTCATGTTGATATATGTTAGTAGTTATTCTTTTTTACTGCTGAGTTGTATTCCATTGTGTGCACCAGGTTATTTATCCACTCACTTGGTGATGGTTATTTAATTGTTTCTAGCTTGGGGCTGTTGTAAATAATGCTGCTATGAACATTTGTATATAAGTCTGGTTTTTTAACTTTTTTCCTCTTGGAATTGCTTAGTTACATGGTAACTGTATGCTTAATAGTGTAAGAAGCTGTAAAATGTTTTATTTCTTCCTTCAGAAATGTATGAAAGTCTTAGTTATTATATATCCTTGTCACTCACAGAAGGTAGACTGGTATCTTATGTAGATTTTTTAAAAATTGAAGTTAAAATTTTAAAACATACAATTCACTATCTTGACAATTTTTAAATGTAAAATTCAGAGGCTTCCTATATATTAACAATATTTTGCAACTGTCACCACTGTCTTAATTCCAGAACATCTTTAGCACAGCAAAAAAAGACTTCATGTCTGTTAAACACTCATTTTCAATTGTTGTTCTCTCCAACCCTTGCCAACCTCTGTTCTACTTTCTAGCTCTAAGACAGAAATTTGCCTATTTTGGACACTTCATTTAAATGAAATTATGGAATATCTGGGGTTTTCTACCTGATTTACATAGCATAATGAGCATAATATTTTCAAAGTTCTTCCATGTTGTAGCAATTCTCAGTCCTTCATCATATATATATGTATGTATGTACGTATGTATATATTTTTATGTACTGAAGATTGAACCCAGGGCCTTGCACATGCTAGGTGCTCTACCATGGAGCTATACCCCCAGCTCTTGGTTTGTTGAGACAGGGTCTCACTATGTAACTCATGCTGACCTCCAACTTGCCATCCTCCTGCCTCTACCTCCCAAGTGCTGGAATTACAGGCATCTACTGCTGGGTCTGATAATCGTTCATTCTTTTTTTATGGCTGAATAAATTCTGTTATAGAATATTTTGGGTTTTTTGTGTTTTTTTTGTTTTTTTTTTTTATTAGAAATTTTTAATGTACATCATAATGTGATTCATTTTGACATGCTTTTCGTTGTGACAATTTTCATATATGCAATTTGATAAGCTTTATTCATATAGGTTACCCCTTACCCTCCTCTGTGTTTCCCCCCTCCCCCCTTCCTATCTAAGTTTCCCATCCAAGTCTTCTCTATCTTTTACTATA